>PGFW01019576.1:9900-23720 GCA_003123925.1 Haematobia irritans | reverse complement strand
TATAATTTATATAATTATTATTATATTATTTATTTTATTACAATTTTATTTTATTCATTACATATATTTATTTTATTATCTTTAACAAACTAAGCATTTATTCCAACCCCTTCCCCCATAAATAACGAATACCTTTTAGTTTTCATTAAACGCTCACTATTATTAAATTTAATTTAAAAAAAAAAATTTAATTTAATTTTAAAACTAAAAATCAATTAAATTAAGCTAAATAAATATTAAATTAAATTTTAATTAAAAACTAAAATTAAAATTAAATTCATTTGATTTATTACGATTTTATTATTATTTTATTTTATTCATTACTTTTATTTGTTTTATATCAACAAACTATTCAAGTATTTATAACAATCCAATAAATAACGAATGACTTTTCCGTTACATTATATGCTCAAATTAAATTTAATTTAATAAAAAAATAAATATTAAAGTTTAATTTAAAACTAAAAATTAAAATAAAATTCATTTGATTTATTTATTAAATTTAAAAAATATAAATTAATTAAATTGAGCTAAATAAACATTAAATTAAAGTTTAAACTAAAATTAAAATTAAATTTGTTTGATTAATTTATTACATTTAAAATATATAAATTTAATTTAAAATTTATTCAATTGAGCTAAAAAAATATTAAATTAAATTTTAATTTACAACTAAAATTAAATTCATTTGTTTTATTCATTATAATTGTATTATTTATTTATTTATTATTATATTTTATTATAATTTATTTTATTCATTACATATATTTATTTTATTATCTTTAACAAACTATTCAAACATTTATTCCAACCCCTTCCCCATAAATAACGAATACCTTTTAGTTTTCATTAAACGCTCAAAGTATCCTTTTCGTATCCAAGTCAAAAACAATCTCAGAGGTTGTCAAGAAATTCTAACAATCCTATACGATTTAAGGTCTTATATTTTGAAAGAAAGACGAATAATAAAAAAACGAAAACAAACCAACATATCACGGCATGTAACAAACGCTTTGTTATGTGAGTTGTATTTTAAGGATTTTCGGGGATTTTCCACAAAACACGAGCCTTTGGCAGTTTGAGAAAGGAAACAGACACCCGAACACAGTGCTGCTGACAGGAAAAAGACAGGCAGGCAGCAGCCAAACACCACTATTCTCCTATGGCCATGAAACCGCATAGGAAAGTATTCCTGACAGCCCCATCAGTATCAGTAATGGGTGCATTCACCTCCTAGCTTCTGCTGTGTATTGTGGAAAGTGATTCACTTGGATACAGCTCGCAATCCTTCAATTGAATGTTGGCTGAGCGAGAAAGAAAATTTGATGTCTAAAACGAAATGCCAAAGACTGCCAGCTCCAGTATTTTAAAATGTTTCAAATGCATGGAAGTAAAACGAAAACGATGGAAATCGTACTGGGCTTATAAGCAGCAGTCGGATGGATAGACAAGCTTAAGTTTGTGGCTTGGCATTTTTTTTTATCAAATGTTCCTACATTACCCATAAACGTTTGATTATTCTATAGAGAGAGAGAGAGGCAGAGAGATAGAGGATGGCACAGCAATAACGCCGATTACAGTCTTTCAACTATATAAGGTTTGCTGCAAATGAAATGTTGTAACCCATCGAGTATTCGGTGTATCTGAAATTGACATAATGGGAATAAATTCTTTTTTGAAACATCCATAACTTGGAAATCGCTTGCGGCTGCTGCCATCGACCATCAAACACCTACCCAGAACCCTATACGCTATACTTGACGTCTGAACGACGAAAAGCAATTCTCTAAATTGACATAACCAGACGGGAAAAGATACTAAAGTGTAAAATTTAGTGAATGGATATGCGTAAAGCTTTCAAAGTCAACACTTTGGCAACTGTTTGTCAGTCCAGCCAGGCTATGGTAAGATTTTATCTCAAGGAAAAATATTAACCTAAGGATCAAATAATAAGGTGTTCTGCCACTCGAGCCAAAAACAATCTACCACAACTGGGAGAAAATTTATGCAAAATTTTATTTCTATAGAAAATGTCAAATTTTATTTCTATAGAAAATTTTGTCAAAATTTTATTTCTATAAAAAATTTTGTCAAAATTTTATTTCTATTGAAAATTTTGTCAAAATTTTATTTCTATAGAAAATTTTGTCAAAATTTTATTTCTATAGAAATTTTTTAAAAATTTCATTTCTATAGAAAATTTTAAAAATTTTATTTCCTAGAAAATTTTGTAAAAAATTTTATTTCTATAGAAAATTTTGATCAAATTTATTTTATCTATAGAAAAATGTTTTTGACAAAAATTTTGACAAAATTTATTTATATAGAAAATTTTGTCAAATTTTATTTCTATAGTCAAAATGTTTATTTTCTAAATAGAAAAATTTTGTCAAAAGATTTTCTATTTTCTATAGAAATTTTGTCAAAATTTTATTTCTATAGAAAATTTGTCAAAATTTTATTTCTATAGAAAATTTTGTCAAAAATTTATTTCTATATAAATTTTTGTCAAAATTTTATTTCTATAGAAAATTTTGTCAAAATTTTATTTCTATAGAAAATTTTGTTCAAATTTCATTTCTATATAAAATTTTGTCAAAATTTTATTTATATAGAAAATTTTGTGCAAATTTTACTTCTTTAGAAAATTTTCTGAAAATTTCATTTCTATAGAAAATTTTGTGCAAATTGTATTTTATAGAAAATTTTTGGACAAATTGTATTTCTAGTAAAAATTTTTGACATAAATTCTTTTGAAAATTGTGTCAAAAATTTCATTTCTATAGAAATTTTTTTAAAAATTTTATTTCCTGTAAGAAAGTTTTGTAAAAAACTTTATTTGTATGAAAATTTTGTCAATAATTGGTATTTCTATAGAAAATTTTTGACAAATTGTTGACAAATTTTATTTATATAGAAAATTTGTCAAAATTGTATTTCTATAGTCAAAATGTTAATTTCTATAGAAAATTTTGTTCAAAATTTTATTTCTATAAAAAATTTTGTCAAAATTTTATTTCTATAGAAAATTTTGTCAAAATTTTATTTCTATAGAAAATTTTGTCACAATTTTATTTCTATATAAAATTTTGCAAAATTTCTATTCTATTAAGAGAAAATTGTCAAAAAATTGTTAATTTCTAAGAAAATTTTGTCAAAATTTTATTTCTATAAGAAAATTTTTGTCAAATTTTATTTTCTATTTAAAAATTTTGTCAAAAATTTTATTTCTATAGAAAAATTTTCAATTTCCTATAAATTTCATTTCATTCTATAGAAATTTTTAAAAAAAGTTTATTTCTATAGAAAATTAAAATTTTTATTCTACAAAATTTTTTAAGAAAATTTTATCAAATTCTATTTCAGAAATTTTTCTGCAAAATTGTATTTTCTATAGATAAATGTTTGCAAAAATTCGTTTGTAGACAATTTTATCTTTAGTGATAGCAAATTTTTGTCAAAATTTTTTCTATGTTCAAATTATTTAGGAAAATTTGTTAAAATTTTATTTCTATAGAAAATTTGTCAAAATTTTATTTCTATGAGAAAATTTTTGCGTCAAAAATTTATTTCTCATAGGAAATTTTGTCAAAATTGTATTTCTATATAGAAAATTTTCAAAATTTTATTTCTTTAAGAAAAATTTTTCGAAAATTCAATTTCTATAGAAAATTTCGTTCAAATTTCATTCTATATTAAGAAATTTTTGCTCAAACATTTTATTTCTATAGAAATTATTGCTGCAAATTTTCTATCTTTTGAACAAAATTTTACTTAGAAAATTTTCAAACTTTCCTATAGGAAAATTTTGCAAAAGATTGTAATTTCTATAGAAAATTTTCAATTGTATTCCATAAAAAATTTTTACAAATTTCCTAAAATGATGTCAAAATTTCATTTCATTGAAAATTTTTTTAAGATATTTATTTCTGTAAGAAAATTATTTCTGTAAAATTTAATGAGATATTTCATTGTTCTATAATTTTGGAAATTTTGATCAAAATTTTAATTTCATATAGAAAATTTTTCTCAAAATAGTTTTATTAGTCAAAAGTATATTTTTATAAGAAATTATTGTCCAAAATTTTAGATTTCGCATAAGGAAATTTTTCTCAAAATTTATTTCTATAGAAAATTTTGTCAAAATTTTATTTCTATAGAAAATTTCGTACAGCAATTTTATTTCTAATCAAAAATTGCAAATAATATTTGATGTCAGAAATTTTAATTTCTATAAGAAAATTTTCAAATATTTTATTTCTACTAGAAAATTTGTCAAGAATTTTATTTCTATAGAAAATTTTTATAAATTTTATTTCTATAAGAAAATTTTGTCAAAATTTTATCTATCTATAGAAAATTTGTTTGTTTCTACAGAATCTTTCAAATTTATTCTATAGAACATTTTGAAATAACTGAAATTTTCAAATTTCTAATAGAAAATTTTGTCAAAATTTATTTCTTAATGAAAATTTTTCACATAAATTCTTATTTATTATGAAATTTTCCACAAGTTTATTTTTATAGAAAATTTGTCAAATTCTTAGACAATTTTATTTTACTATTAGCAAATCTTTTGTGTCAAAATTTTATTCTATAGAATTAATTTATTTCTATCAGAATTTTTAAAATTTTACGTAGAAAATTTTGTCAAATTGTCATTTCTAATAGAAAATTTTGTCAAAATTATATTTCTATAGAATTTTGTTGTCAAATTATTTTTATCTCTATTAGAAAATTTTTCCTAAAATTTCTATTTCATAGCAAAATTTTTTCCATCATTTTAGAAAATTTTCAACTTTTATTTCTATAGAAAATTTTTCACAAAAATTGTTGAATTTTTACAAAATTTTTATTTAAGAAATTCTTCCACCAAATTTATTTCTATAGAAAATTTGTTACAAAATTTGTATACTTCTATAGAAAATTTTTGCAAAATTTTATTTCTATAAAATTTGTCATACAATTTTATATTTCTATAGAAATTTTGTTGATAATTTATTTCTATAGAAAATTTTGGGTGCAAAATTTAATTTCTATTAGGAAAATTTTGTCAAAATTTTGTACTTCATATAGAAAATTTTATGCCTGTAGAGGCCTAGCGAACAACAAAAACCAATATTAATACTAACTACAAAATTTTTGAGGGTAAATTAGCCATAATTTCTTTTGGGAAGATTCCTTGCCATGTCATGCGGAAATATTTAGGACGCATCATAAAGCTATATAGCAGTGGTGGCATATCTCATTTCTATGCGTTCAGGTTCTGTTTGGTAACTCCTGAAAATTGGAAGTTACGAAAGAACTCGAATAAATAAGCAGAAATTTCTTAGCGTCTGAACGCGATTACCATCACAAACTAAAACTTTAGATGTCTCGATGGGTGGGATGGGTTTTGTGTTAGCTTCAAATGTTGTCATTCATAAATCATCAACTTTTCAACTTTACGATAAATTTTCATCTAGTAATTTGTTAATAACATCAGCACAACATTCGCAAGGCACAAGCGCGCACACACAAAATCACACAGTGTTAAAAGCGTTAATTCAAGTCGGAATGCATGCAGGATATTGAAGTTTACAAATATCCTTTTTCATTCAGGATATATTTTCAAATAATTCATTTTGCCAACCGAATATTTGACAAGGAAGATGAAAACAATTTTATGATGGTTATAAATGCTACCGATTTGATGATTGGCATGTACCGTTGAGAGAGCTACAAATTAATAATGTTGTTGGCTTTTAGTAAATAATTTGAATTATAAAAGCTAATCATAAAATATTGAAATGTTTGGACAATCTAAAACGGATTATGACCAAAAAGTGGCACACAGCGTGATTTTACAAAAGTGGCACAAAGAGTAGCACACTTTTTTCATAAAGAAAATCATCAATTAAACACCCTTTGAATGTCAGTGTGTAACATAGCGTAGTGGAAATAGCTTTTTTAATGTTAGAATCTTAAATATCTAACATTAAAAATTTATCTTCATTTCGTTACAAAATCCTGAAACTTAATATTCAGATAATATCCCGTTTTATCTGTGTAATAAGAAAATGTCTTTATGGCATACTTTTTAGGCGGCTAAAAAGGAAAAATTTCTCACAAAATATAATTTCAGACTCATTAACATCGATAAAATTCGAACGAAATGTTTCTAGATAGAGATAAAAATTTCAAACGAAATTTCCATTATAGAGATAAAATGTCGATGAAATTTTCTATAGAAAATAAAATTTCGAACGAAATTATCTCTAAGAAATAAAATTTCGACGAGATTTTCTTTAGAAATAAAATTTCGACGAAATTTTCTATAGAGATAAAAATTTCGACGAAATTTTAATATAGAAATAATATTTCGACGAAAATTTTCTTTTGAGATAAATTTCGACGAAAATTTTCTAATAGAGATAAAAATTTCAACGAATATTTTCTATAAGAGATAAAAAATTTCGGACCGAAAATTTTTCTATAGAGATATAATTTCGGCCGAAATTTTCTATAGAAGATAAAATTTTGGGCGTTTTCTATAGAGATTTTCGCCGAAAATTTCTAATAGAGAATTAAATTTGACGAAATTTTCTATAGAGATAAAATTTCAACGATATTTTCTCTATAAAGATAAAATTTTCCGCACAAAATTTTCTTTATAGATGATAAAATTTCGCCGAAAATTTTCTATAGAGATAAAATTTTCGACGAAAATTTTCTTATAGAGATAAAATTTCGACGAAATTTTCTAATAAAGAATAAAATTTCGACCGAAATTTATCTACAGAGATAAAATTTCGACGAATTTTTCTATAGAATATAAATTTCTGACGAAATAAATTTCTATTGGATAAATTTCACAAAAATTTCTATAGAGATAAAGTTTTTTAAATTTCGACAAAATTTTTCTATAGAGATAAAATTTCGACGAAATTTTTATAGAGATAAATTTTCGACAAAATTTTCTATAGAGATAAAAATTTCGAAGCAAAATTTTTCTATAGAGATAAAATTTCGACAAAAATTTTCTATAGAGATAAAAAATTTCCGACAAATTTTCTTTATAATATAAATTCGACGAAATTTTCTATAGAAATAAAAATTTCGAGAGATTTTCTTTAGAAATAAAATTTCGACGAATTTTTTCTTTAGAAATAAACTTGAACGAAAATTTTCTATAGAAATAAAATTTCGATGAAATTTTTCTATAGAAATAATCGATGAGATTTTGTAATAGAAATAATTTCGTCCGAAGATTTTATCTCTATAGAAAAATTTCGTCGAGAATTTTAATTTCTAGAGAAAATTTCGTCGAAATTTATCTCTATAGAAAAATTTTTTCAGAAAATTTTTCCTCTATAGAAAATTTTCTTCGCGAAATTGTTATCTCTATAGAAATATTTCTTCGAAAATTTTATCTCTCTAAAAAAATTTCGTCGAAATTGTCGAAATCTTTTATTTCTATAGGAAAATTTCGTCGAAATTTTAATCTCTATATAAAATTTTTTGTCGAAATTTTATTTCTAAAGAAAATTTCGTCGAAATTTTATTTCTATACAAAATCTCATCGAAATTTTATTTCTATAGAAAATTTCATCGAAATTTTATTCTATATGAAAATTTTACGTCGAAGTTTTAAATTTCAAAAAGAAAAATTTCGTCGAAATTTTATTTCTAAAGAATAAATCTCTCCGAAATTTTATTTCTATAGAAAATTTTCGTTCGAATTTTATATACTATTAGAAATTATTTTGTCGAAATTTTAATCTCTATAGGAAATATTTTGTCGAAATTTTAATCTCTATAGAAAATTTTGTCGAAATTTTTCTCTATAGAAAATTTTGTCGAAATATGTATCTCTATAAAAAATTTCGTCGAATTATTTCTCTATAGAAAATTTTGTCGAATTTTAATCTCTATTAGAAAATTTTGTGGAATTTTTATCATCTATAGAAAATTTTCGTCGAAATTTTATTCCTATTAGAAAAATTCGTCGAAAATTTTATCTCTGTAGAATTTTCGTTCGAAATTTTATCTTTATAGAAAATTTTCGTCGAAAATTTTATCTCTATATGAAAATGTTCGTCGAAATTTTATCTCTATATGAAATTTCGGCGAATTTTATCTCTTATAGGAAATTTTGGCGAAATTTTATCTTTATAGAAAATATCGTTGAAATTTTATTCTTAATGAAAATTTCGGTTCGAAATTTTATCTCTAATAGAAATTTTCGTAGCGAAATTTTATTCTCTATAGTAAATTTCGGCAAAATTTTATTCTATAGAAAATTTCGGCGAAAATATTATATCTCTATAGAAAATTTTCGTGCGAAATTTTTATCTCTATAGAAAATATCGTTGAATTTATCTCTATAGAAAATTTCGTCGAAAAATTTTAATCTCAAAAAAGAAAAATTTCGTCGAAATATTATTTTCTATATTTAAAATTTCGTCGAGAATTTTATTCTCTAAAATAGAAAATTTTCGTTCGAAATTTTATTTCTAAAAGAAAATTCTCGTCGAAATTTTATTTCTAGAGTAATTTCGTCGAAATTTTTATTTCTATAGAAAATTTCATCGACATTTATCTCCTATAGGAAATTTCGTTGAATATTTATCTCTATAGAGAAAATTTCGTTCGAAATTTTATCGAGTTAATGGTCGAATATTATATTGTGAGAAATTTTTCTTTTTTTAGCGCCTAAAACTGTATGCATAAAGAATTGTCTATAACAGTAAACGGGATATTATTCTGAATATTAAAGTTTTCAGGATTTGTTAACTAACATGAGATAAAAAGTTAAATGTTAGACTATTAAGATCTCTAAATTAAAAAAAGCTATTTCACTACGCTATGTACTACACTGACATAAAGGTGTTTAATTTTGATGATTTTTCTTTATGAAAAATGTGCTACTCTTTGTGCACTTTTTGAAAATCAGTGTGCACTTTTGTGTCACCGGTTTGATTGTCAACACATTTTTTCAATAATTTTATGATAGCTTTTATAATTCAAAATATACTAAAAGCCCACAACCATTATTATTGTACTCCTTCAAACGGTACATGCCATCATCAAATCGGTAGCATTTTTACCATCATAAAATTGTTTTCATCTTGCCTTTGTAAATATGGTGTGCAAATGGAATTATTGAAAATATATCCTGAATGAAAAATGGATATTTGTAAACTTCAATATTCCTGATGCATTCCGACTTTTGAATACGCTTACACTGGTGGTGCTTTGTGTGGTTGCGCGTTGTGCCTGCGAAATGTTGTGCTGACTGTTATAAAAATTACAGATGAAAATTATCGTAAAGTTTGAAAAGTTGTGGATTATGATGACACATTGAGTAACACAACCCACCCACCCATCGAAGACATCTAAAAGTAGTTTGTGAATGGTAATCGCGTCCAGACGCCTAAGAATTTCTGCGCTTATTTATTTCGAGTCTTTTTGTACTCAATTTTCAGCAGTTACCAACAGATATCCTGAACGTCAAGTTATTTAATGAGCATATGCCACCACTTGCTATAAGGCTTTATGATGCGTTCTAAATATTTCGCGATTGCATGGCAAGGAATTTCCAAAAGAAGAGTTATGGCTATACCGCTCAAAAATTTGTTAGTTAGTTATAATATTGGGATTTGTTTTCGCTTAGGCTGCTAACAGCATAAAAACTTTTCATGAAATACAATTTTGAAAATTTTCTATAGAAATCAAATATTTTTGACAAAATTTTCTATAGAAAATTAAAAGTTGTCACAAAATTTTCCTATAGAAATATAATTTTTGACAAAATTTTTTGTAGAAATAAAATTTTGCATAAAATTTTATAAGAAGTAAAATTTTAACAAAATTTTTCTATAGAAATAAAATTTTGTGAAAATTTTTTTTAATATAAATAAATTTTGTGAAAATTTTCTATAAATAATAAAATTTAAAACTTTTTCTGAAAATTTTGTAATAGAAATAAAAATTTTTGACAAATTTTTCTATAGAGATAAAATTTTTGACAAAATTTTCTATAGAACATATAAATTTTGAACACAATTAATTTTTCTATAGAAATACAATTTTGACAAAATTTCTGTAAGAAATAAATTTTGATAAAAATTTCTATAGAAGTAAAATTTTGCCACTTCTAGATAATTGATTTCATATTATAATGAATTTCTATAAAGAAATAAAATTTTGTGAAAACTTTTCTATAAAAATAAAAGAGAGAGAGAGGCAGAGAGATAGAGGATGGCACAGCAATAACGCCGATTACAGTCTTTCAACTATATAAGGTTTGCTGCAAATGAAATGTTGTAACCCATCGAGTATTCGGTGTATCTGAAATTGACATAATGGGAATAAATTCTTTTTTGAAACATCCATAACTTGGAAATCGCTTGCGGCTGCTGCCATCGACCATCAAACACCTACCCAGACCCTATACGCTATACTTGACGTCTGAACGACGAAAGCAATTCTCTAAATTGACATAACCAGACGGGAAAAGATACTAAAGTGTAAAATTTAGTGAATGGATATGCGTAAAGCTTTCAAAGTCAACACTTTGGCAACTGTTTGTCAGTCCAGCCAGGCTATGGTAAGATTTTATCTCAATTGAATCCATGCGGGAAAAAAACAGAAGACAATGATTTTTGCTTACTAAGCGTGTTTATTGTTTGGGTGTCATTTCATTATATTATCGAACCAAATCGCTACTCTGAAGGCAACCACCAAAATAAAAGAATAGAAACTCATACTGCCACGATTACTTACTCATTTACACTTTTTTCTCATTTTTGAAATCGTGCCAAAAAGAATGGAATCTTTCTAAACCACGAAGAATTTTACGGAACCTGTTTTTTTTTCCTTTTGGTAACTTGTCTTCCACATTGTTAGATATCCATACCTCCTACCTTTAACTTTGTAGGCCTCTGGAAGGTTTGCAGTTTTCTTCCAACAACTATGGAAATTTTCTACGCGGAGGGTGGTTGTGTGCGTGCGTGAGTGTTTGTTCAGTGCGTTAGAAGTTAAGATGGAGAAATTTTTCCACTACACTGATTACATTTTTCGTGTGTTGCTGGTAAGGGTGTTTGTCCTTCGCTAGCTCGTGCGGAATCCAAATAAGGATTGTGTGTAAATGTACGTGTAATTGCCTTTGCCGAAAAATGTTTTGCATACGTTTGACATTTCCCAATTTGTTATCAGAAAAATGAACAGAACTTTAGTAAAGAGCGCAGGACCCGCCGTTAGTTGGGTTCATTGCTTTAATCAAAGCATTTTCATTTAAAAAAAAGTAGAAAAAACTGAAGAAAAATCCAGAAAAAAAAGCTAACAAAGCAGAAACACTAAATGCTTGATGTTCATCAGAATAATGTTAAAAAAAGGAAAGAGAAGAAAAAATCATCAAATGGTGTTGTCCCATAAAAATTTCGTCGAAGAATTTTATTTCTCATAGAAAATTTTCTCAAAATTTATTTCCTATAGAAAGTTTCTCAAAATTTTATTTCTATAAAAAATTTTGTCCAAAATTTATTACTATAGACGAAATTTTGTCAAATTTTACTTTCTATAGAAATTTTGTCCCATTTTTGATTTCATAGAAAATTTGTCAAAAATTTGATTTCTATAGAAATTTTGTCAAAATGTTATTCTAAAAATTTGTCAAAATTTTAATTTCAAGTAGAAAATGTCAAGACATTTTATGTCTAGAAAATTTTTAGAAAATTTTTATTTCTAATAAAATTTTGACAAAATTTTATTCTATTGAAAATTTTCTCAAAATTTTATTTCGTATAAAACATTTTCATGTATCATATCAAATTTTATTTCTATGAAAATTTTTAAATTATTCCTTAGATTTAAAAAATTTCCTAAAATTTGTAAAATTTTATTTCTATACGAAAATTTGTCAAAATGTTATTTTCCTATGAAAATGGTTTGCAAATGTCAAAATTTTATAAAGAAAATTGTCAAAAATTTTATTCTAAGTCAAAATGTATCTATAGAAAATTTTGTCAAATTTATTCTATAGAAATTTTGTCAGAAATTTTATTTCTATAGAAAATTTTTGTCAACATTTATCTTCATAGAAAATTTCTCAAAAATTATTTCTATAGAATTCTCAAAATTTTGTCTTATAGAATTTTTACATTTTATTATAGAAAATTTTGGTCAAAATAATTTATTTCTATAGGAACCATATTTGTTCAACATTTTATTTCTAAAATAATTTGTGTCAAAATTTTTATTTATAAGAAAATTTTGTGCAAAATTTTATTCTTTAGAAAATTTGTCTGAAAATTTATTTCATAGAAAATTTAATTGTATTTCTATAGAACATTTTTCAAAATGTCATTTCTATAGCAAATTCGTCATACATTTTATTTCTATAGAAAATGTTGTCAAATTTTTATTCTTAGAAAATAAAATTTGTCCAAAATTATTTCCATAGAAAGTTGTCATTTTTTTCTATAGAACATTGTTGTCAAAAGTTTATTTCTATAGACGATTTTGTCAAACCTTTTATTCTTAGAAAATTTTATAAAATTCTTATTTCTTATAGAAAACTTTGTCAAATTTTATTTTTAGAAAATTTTATAAAAATTTTATTTCTATAGAAATTTCCTCACATTTGATTCTATTAAAAATGTTGTCAAAATTTGATTTCCATAATAGAGATTTTTTGGCAAAAATATTGATTTCTATAGAAAATTTTGTCAAAATTTTTCATTTCTATAGAAAATTTGTCAAATTTTTAATGTTCTATAGAAATTTTGATCAAAAAAATTTTATTTCTATAAAAATGTCAAAATTTTTTCTATGAATTTTAGCAAAATTTTATTTTCTTATGAGAAATGTTTTAGCAAAATTTTATTTCTATAGAATATTTTCTCAAAATTTATTCTCTATACGAAAATTTTCTCCAAAAATTTTATTTCGTATAGAAAATTTTCTCAAATTTTATTTCTATAGAAAATTTTCTCAATATCCTTTTTTTATAAGAAAATGTGTGTCAAACCTTTTATTTCTATACGACCAATTTCTGCTCAATTCTTCTATTTGTATAGAAACCATGTTATCAACCAATAGTTACTCTACTCTCTACGAAAACTTTTTAACATTTTCTCCTAATGTATTATTTTTTTTGGAACTAACCTTCTTGGTCAAAATTTATGCAAAATGGTAGTCATAAAAAATTTCGTCAGAAGATTTTAATTTCTATAAAAATTTGTCAAATTTTCATTTTCTATAGAAAATTTTGTAAAAATTTATTATCTAAGAGAAATGTATCAAAAATTTTTTCTCAAATTTTTAAATTTATTTCTATAGGAAAATTTTGCAAAATTTTATTTCTATTAGAAAATTTTGTCAAAATTTTATTTCTATAGGAAAAATTTGTCAAAATTTTTATTTATTAAGAAATTTTGTCAAATTTTATTTCTATAGAAAATTTTGTCAAAATTTTATTTCTTAGAAAATTTTGCAAATTTTTCTATAAAAATTTTTCAAATTTTATCTTCTATTGAAAATTTTGTCAAATTTTATTTCTATAGAAAATTTGTCCAAAATTTTATTCTATAGAAAATTTTTCAAATTTTATTTATTTTATTCGAAAATTTTGTCAAAATTTTATTTCTATAGAAATTTGTCAAAATTGTTAGTTTCTACGTAGAAAATTTTTGCAAAATTTATTTTCTATAGAAAAGTTTTCAAAATTTTATTCTATAGAAATTCTTTCAAAATTTTGATTTCTATAAAATTGTAAAATTTTATTCCAATAGAAAATTTTGGGCAAAAATTTTCTTTCTTAGAAAGATTTTTGTAAA
>PGFW01019574.1:0-10307 GCA_003123925.1 Haematobia irritans | reverse complement strand
ATAAAATGTTTTTTTTCCTTCATCAAAAATCCGATAAAGATACAGTTTTTCCAATCGAGAAGTCGTAATTGCGTCCTTATATAAAGTTGCACTATCAACTTACAAAGAGGTATCAAAAAACATGAAAAGAGTGGAAAAAGAATTTGTGGTTTAAGAATGCAATACTCGACTTTAATAATTCTGAAAAATTCCTTTTAATATGAATCGAAATTCCTCTGAAAAATTTGTGTCTTGCAACTCGTTGACTATAAAAGTCAAAAAAATCGGTTCAAATGATTTTTGAGCCACGTATTGTCAAACAGTTCTAATTTTAAAGAGAACGTGTTTCTTTAACTTGAAACATGGAGGCACAAGTTGGTGGAAATTTAGAATTTCTACTAGATAATACACGAGGTCACTCAGAACTCGACTGAATTGCAAAAAGTAAGTCACGTCCGCGTTAAAGTCAGTTTGCCGATTTTTAGTAACAGGACATGTTGGTGATGAACAATATTGTGAAATAGAAAACAGAGACGTTGAAATAAAGAAGAAAAAAAGTAACATTTTGCTTCTAGAGAAGCAACGTCCACAAAAACCCCAACTTTGAAAACGAAAAGAGAATTGTGTCCTTAATAAAGTATATAACATTAGACTATGATTGCTAACTTGGACGACTTACCCGCATGTTCTTGCGCCTCGTAAGTCAAATACCTTCAAAATTTTTAAGCAGGACAGACTAAAAAATTTGTGGAAAACCAGAGCACGCTTTTTGTCAGTGTATATAGGATACAATGCCATCAGGTCTAGGATAGGACACAACCCATAAAAAAATATGTCAAGAGTCAAAAATAAACCTCCAGACAGAGCAACAGCAAACAACATTGACGATGTATCAATACCGATAACGAAACTTGCAGCCAACAATTTCTCTCTAAAAGCCGTAGTCACATCAAACCATCAAAACCACAAGAAAACAAAAACAAAAGGACACATCACCAAAACAATAAAAACAATGAAGAACAGAACAAAAATTGAGATAATAATATGAATGAAGGAATGTAATAATAATAAAGAGTAGAAATAAAACAGAGCGGACAGACATAGAGACTTTTATGCATAAAATAACACAGCTTATAAGCCGAATGATGACGTCGACTCTGATGTTAAACATCAATATGTTTGCTTGTTCAAGAGCCAAGAGAACACACCAGCACACCACAACCAGCAATTACTAAGCATGAAATAATTATGTGGATAGGTACCAAACACTCACAAAAATCCTATCTTCCAAAACACTGACACACTAAAAACAAAACAAATCATACACCTTGCTCATACCCATGCTATGGTGGAAGAGTTTCGTTGAATGTATGATATTAAGCAAGATGAGTAATTTGAAGAACAAAGATATGTCGCATATCCACACATATGTTATGAGACTCGCTTTGTAGGTTATACTATTGTTTAAATTATATTGTGTTTATTTCTTGTTTTTGCGGGAAATAACATAACACACCTAGGAGGAGTGTTGTGTTAAGGAAAAATGCTCACCCACGACAAAACAATACATCGTTCCATTCTGAGTTTTGGGTGAAAGCTTCTCCTCACCCGAGCATACTCCCTCGCCTATAATAAAAACAGCAACAATTATGCTAAAAGCTGTAAGAGAATAATGTATAATAAATAACAATTAATCCGAATCAAATAGATTCTTCTATTGTTGTTACTCTAAATCAGCCCTTTACCTTCCGCGGACCTATTAGCGGAGATACCAATATAATAAACAAACCGGATTTATCCCATAGTGTGACCATTACACTAACTGTAAAGTATTTTGTATTATAATATGTGAATATAGCACGAATTAAACTGAAAATGCATCGTCGGTATTTGAATTGCAGTTAAAACTTAAGCGCCGAAGCGTAAGAGGTTTTATCGTGTAAACGGCGATATTGATATAGAATACTTGGTATATAGTTGATCTGTGTTATTTTATATAGGATGTCCTCGATTAAAAAATTGAAGAGTGTACTAGCGCCTTTGTGTGATATTTTGTTAGGAGAGGGAAGAACAAATTGTCCTTTTATTAAAAAAACGTGCACGCAAACTATTTATTGTGCACACACTAAAAACTTTCTATCGATAAAGTAAAGAGCTGTTAACTATTAATGTATAGTAAGCGACACACGCAGCCGAAGGAAGATGCAGATTTCGCCCTGCTATATGACCGATAGCCTCGCCGGCCCAGGAGAGAGAGACGCCCAGGCTGACCATTGCCGGAGAGCATGGTTCAAGAGCAAATAACTATTTTTGCACGGTGAACATTGAGGGAGTCGAACAAAACATGTTTCATATTCACTTCTGAGTGTGCGAATATATTTTTGTTTGCGAATATTTGCCAAAATTTTTTACAAGAGTGGAGTCAGTATTTTGAACTTGCAAGCCAGGGCGGGTCCATGCGTGAACTGTATCCTTCCGAACAAAGGACCGTACAACCCTAATATACACCCTGCACGACATGTAGTGTAGGGTTCTATTCTGACACAAAACACCCATATTTGTGCCAAATTTGAAAGTCGACATTGCCAAATAAAAATTGCGACCGGTAGACTGTTGATCAACAAAAATGTGTCCATTAGACAGACGACATAGGCTAGAATCGATTAGGGCACGGAACCCTGAACAATATGCCCGAAAGGCAATCGTCCTCCTTTCTGGGTTTGCAAAACATATGCAACAACTATAATACCCCCTGTAACCCCCACAGTGCGGTGCAAGTGTATACAAATTGTGCGGACCCCCGCAATGTAATGCAACGTGTAATGACAGCTTTACTCCTGGTAATTGTAAATTGTAAAATGAGATGTGGTTACCCTAGATTTTTGCTGGGATGGTCCCCCCACAATTTGTAATAACGCCCTGCACCGCACTGTGGTTACAGGGTATGTATATAGTAGTGCATATGTGTGCAACACCAGAAGGAGACGATTGCCTTTGGCAAATTGCTCAAGTTGTCCGGCCCCCTGAATCGATCTAAGCCATGTCCGTCTGTCTACTGGACACATTTTTTGGTGATCAAAAGTCTAGCGTCGCAATTTTTATGCAATCGACTTCAAATTTGGCACAAATATGTGTTTTGTGTCAGAATAGAACCCTACACTACATAGTCGTGCAGGGTATAATATAGGTTGTAGTCCTTTGTCAAGGATACAGTCACAGGACCCCGCCTGGCCTTGCAGGTTCAAAATACTGACTCCACTTTGTAAAAAAATTTGCAAATATTTCGCAAACCAAAAAATATATTCGCACACTCAAAGTGAATATGAAACATGTTTCCGCTTCCCTCAATGTTCACCGTCCAAAAATATTATTTTGCTCTTGAAACATGTTTGGCAATGATCACGGTCCTTCTCTGGGTATAGCAGGGAAATGCATCTTCCTTCGCTGCGTGTGGTTACATAAAATGTAAAAGTTTATTATCGATAAAGTTTTTAGTTCAATAAATATTTTGGTGACGTTTTTCTAATAAAAGAAATTTTTCTTCCCTCTCCTACAAATATCAAAAAAGGCGTACTCAGTTTTACGATCCTTTAAACCAGATCAGATACCAAGATATTAAATATCGCGTTTACACGATAACCTTTACTCCCTGAAAACTGCAATCAAACCCGCTCATTCGTAATGGATTTTCCATACAAAATACTACAGTGTAATGTACCCATATGGGGATAATCCGTTTCATATTTGATATCCCCTATGGTCGGAAAGGGTAAAGAGTGTGCCAAAGAATCTTTGTGGTTAATTTTATTAACATGTATTCTCTTACAGCTTTTAGCTAAGTTTTCTGTGTTTTATTATAGGCAGAGTATGCCGGGTGAGGATGAAGCTTCAACCCAAAACTCAAATGGAACGATGTTGTTTTGTCGTGGGTGATCATTTTTTCTTCACAACACTCTCAGGTGTTTATGTTATTTCCCGCAAAACAAGAAAAACACATATAATTAGAACAATAGTAACCTCAAGGAGTTCAGTACATATATGTGGATTCGACATATTTTGTTCTCCAAAATTACCATCTGTAAAACATACATCAGTACAGAAACTATCTTCCACCATAGCATGGTATGAGACAAGGTGTATGATTTGTTTTGTTTTTATGTGTCATGTTTGAATATGGATTTTGTGAGTGGTTTGGTCCATATATTCTGCTTGTATTGTGGTTTGGTGCTGGGTTCTCTTGGCTCTTGAACAGCACAACATATTGATGTTTAACATCAGAGTCGACGTATCATCGGATCAGTGTGTTATTTTATGCATAAAAGTCTCTATGTCTGTCCGTCTGTTTTATTTCTATTTTATTATTATTACATTCCTTCATTCATATATTATTAATTTTTGTTCTGTTCTTCATTGTTTTTATTGTTTTGGTGTGTGTCCTTTTTTTTTGTTTTCGGTTGTGGTTTTGATGGTGTTGATGTGACTAACGGCTTTAGAGAGAATTGTGGCTCAAGTTTCTATCTGGTATTGATACATGTCAATGTGTTTGCTGTTGCCTGTGAGGTTTAGTTATTTACTCATTTGACATATTTTTTCTGGGTTGTGTCCTATCCAGACCGATGGCCATGTATCTATGTACACTGACAAAAAGCGGTTCGGTTCCACAAATTTTTAGTCTGTTGACTTAAAAATTGTTGAGGTATTTGACTGTACCGAGCCAAGAACATGCGGGAGTCTCAAGTAGCAATATAAGGTCAATTATATAACTTTATTAAGGACACTAATTACTCTTTTTTAAGTTGGGTTTTTGTGGACGTTGCTTCTAGAAGCAAAATTTTACTTTTCTTGTTTTTCACGTCTCTGTTTTCTATTCCAATATGTTATCACCCATGTCCTGTTACAAAACGGCCTACTTAACGGACGTGACTTCTATTTTGCAAATTTCAGTCCGAGTCTGGTGACTCGGATTATCTAGTAGATTCTATTTCCAGCAGTACTTTATGCCTATGTTTCAAGTTAAAAAACACGTTCTCTTTAAAATAATACCTGTTAAAACGTGTGTCAATCATTTGAACGACTTTTTTGCTGTTATAGTCAACGATTGCAAAAGACACAAATTTTTCAGAGGAATTTCGATTAATATTAAAGAATTTTTCAGAATTATTAAAGTCATATTGCATCCTTTAATTCCACAGAATTTTTTTCCTCTTTCATGTTTTTGATACCCAATTTTTAAGTGAAATAACTTAATTTACTAAGGACAATCGACTTTCATTGAAAGGGTTTATCGACTTTTGGACAAGAGAAACCTTTTTGATATTAAGAAATGGGTCTTCCTGTTGCTAAGCAAAATTTGCATTCGTATTTTAAAGACATAAAATCTTTGATCTCATACGACCACTATTTTTTCAGGGTATGGAGTAAAGTTGTGTTTTGCATTTCTCATATATATAATAACATATTAGTAGATACTCCTAGATTTGGAGAGTGGAGAATAGAAAGGAATGAGTTAATACCTAACTTGTTTGTTTTTGTTGTTGCCTTATGATTTTTTTTTCTCCATGACTTTTTTTATGTTAGATGATTTGTCCATTGTTGTTGTGTTGTTTGCTGCTGTTGTTCATTACTGGTGACAAACATTATATTTTAACATGTCATCAACGACTTATAACAGAAAAGTCTATGCCCGTTCGAGCGACAAGACTTCATGGACACAAACAGCTAAGTTCAAGAGTTGTTTTTGTTTTTGTTTCATTTGATCTCGCTCCTTTCGCTTGGTTTGGTTTTTTGTTCTTATTCATTTATTGCATAGATTTTCTTTGGCTCATTTATGTTAAGATCGCTTAAATTTCTCCTCTCCCTCCTCTCTCTCGTCATACATGGCTGGTCGTTTTCTTGATGAAATATGTAATGATGTGTCGTTTGTTGTTTTTCTACTTGTTTTTACTGGCATTTTTAATTTTGTTTGCCGTTTTTTCCATAATTATGTATTTAATATCACGTTGGGATCATATCCTTAGGAGTGCCCCAAAGCACATGTGAAAGAGAAAGTGTGATGAAATTTGAATTTTTGCAGTCTGTGTATCATTGCCCATTTATCTATGGTAAGGAACACGACATGCTATAATTGTCGGATAGTGGAATCACGGTTGCCAACAAGTTTGATAAATTACAAAAATTTTTTACTGTTTATAGATTGTTAGAATTCCTGATTGTTTCCCTTCTCCTCCCCAACTAGACTCAAAAAAGGACTTTAAATGCCCAATTTTATTCTTATTTAGTTCATGTATATTATTATGTTCCTTGACTTTAATGCATTTTTGTGTACGTTAGTTAACTTATAATAAAAAGGGAGAAATTTATAGTCAAATGAAGTCATAAAAATTTTCTAAATTCGTGTCTCGAAATCGTTGACTCCCCTTATCCATTTGTAATACAGTTGAGTTAAATTGTAACTATAACGAAACTAAATCTAAAATTTATTTAAATTTCAAAAACTAAGCCAAAAGTATTTCTTTTGGGTTGTCCCACTGTTTTTTGAGTTTAAAGAGGTGCTCCACAAATTTTCTCTAGAAAAAATTTTATTTTTTTTATCTGTTGATTATAATTTTATTTTATTTTTGGTTTATCTTTTTACTAATCGTTCAAATTTAAATCTTAATATTTTTCAGTCTGGTGAATTTTTATATTTTCAAATTCTAAACTTCTTTCAACTAATATATATATAGTATATATATATATATATATATAAATATATATATATAATATATCTATATATATATATAGTAATATATATATATATAATATATATAATATATATATATATTATATATATATATAATATAATATATCATATATATAATATATATATATAGTATATATATATATATTATAATAAATAATATGTTATTTTGCTTATAGATTTATTTTTGATTTAATAGATTTAAGTTAAACTTACATTATTACATAATATTATTTAATTGTACATTATGGATCTTAAATTCCCATGCTGGATATGAACTTCGTGGTCTTGGTCATGGGAAATCAAATAAATAAAATAAAAATAAACAATATAAAGGCCGTAATTCGCCATGGCCGAATCTTATGTACCCTCCACCATGTATTGCGTAGAAAACTTCTTACGATAAGACTGTAAATATCACAATCGAATTATTGATGTGTATCTTAAATCGTTTTCTAAATTGTGAGTTAGTCCATCATCTGTGGTATATATTAGACCAAAAGGAATGTAAGTCTACAAATAAGTTACGAATCAAGATATGGACTTTTGCATGGTACGTTAGGGAGCCAGAATTGAAATGGGTCGCTTATATGGGGATATATACAGATTATGAACCAAACCAAATTTCAACCAGATCGATTGATTTTGCTTCTTCCAAAGGCAACCGAGGTCAAATCTGGGGATCCGGTTTTGTGGGGGCTATATATAATTATGACTGATAGAACCAATTCATGCATGGTTGTTGGATACCTATCTTAAGCGTAGCTAGACAATTTTCCTAGGGGGGGCCTATAGCCCCCTATGCTAAAACCTTATAGATCTGAACTTATAGGTTCAACTAATGTTTTATTTCATAAAAAATTGAATAAAAGGAATAGACATCAAATAACTTGACAATCAATTTTATAATAAAGCAACTAAAAGTATCCCTATCGGGAATTTTGGTGGCAAATTGCCACTGACGGACCTATCACTAGAACTGGTACCTGTGCTCAGTCAGTGCAATTTTCCACCATGTTAGTGAAATAAAATTATTCAGATATAAAATATTGTTTTTTTTCATTTTCGGGTTTCGATAAGGTAGCCCAAAATGAAAGAGATATCTAAGAGTTTTCCGAGACTGGTTCCTGAAAGACCTGTTTATTGGTTGCTCCTTCTAAATTGCCCAGGACGTGTCCTTTGGGATGAGTACAAGACCGCGTCCTAAAATGTAAGGTTTTGCTCCATCAATGACAAAACCATTTGTTAAAATGTGGACGGTCCTTCCCATAGAGTGTTTGATCAGAACTGGTGACTGGTCATACAAACCAGGGACTTAGTCATGTACCGTTCTGTGATTGATCCATTTCCCGTAGGGTAGTTACACACCTTTTCCCACAAAAATTGGGAGTTTGTTTCTAAAGGTACAACTTTGAAAAGCACTTCCAAAAAAATGTCTTCACAAGAAGTTACTATTTTGAACTACACAGTGTAAGTTTTTAACTTCATTTTTGTTATATTTTAAGCTTAATGTTTTTGTTTTCCTTTTTTCAAAATAATTAAAAAAGAAAAAGAATAAGAATAAATAAAATTTATTCAAATAAATGTATTCAAATTTTGTCACCAAAATGCTAAATCCATATAAAAAATCGAATAATATTTGAAATAAACGTTTGAAACAAGCGTCTTAGAATACATTAAAATATCATAAAAAAGTATAAATAATTATTTATTTGGGAAATAGCACAAAATTGTTTAATTCTACATTCGAAAACACTGAATTCGGATCACACCCTTAAGAGTTGATGCAATATTCATTTGCAACGCGTTGTTGAGTTGTTGAAACGGTGGACATTCGTTCTATGAACAAGCTCATAATTAAATGTCTTCGCTCTCCGCCAATTTTGTAATCACTTCAGACCCAAAAATGAACATTTTTCACTTCTTTTTTAGCGACGCTTTTTTGCAGCATTAATTAAGATATTATTTATGAAAGAATAGTGTTTATATCATACTATTTTTTATTCAACTAAATCATAAGTTCAACCACAGCCTTTATTTCAATAATATGCTAGACTTCTACCACCTACCCCAAGTAATTCTGATTGTGCATTGAAACCCTTTTAGTGGAACTTTGTGCGTTGTACGAGTATATACTTGTTTAATTGTATTAAAATGTAATAATCGTAAATAGGTTTCAAATTCGTGGGGGGGGGCCTAAAATTTTTCTTGGGGGTCTTAAGCCCCTCTCCCAGAGCCTTCCTACGCTTATGACATATACTGATACATCACGATCCAAATTTAACCGAATCTATGAATTTTGGCTCTTTCCAAAGGGGCTCGGAGGTTCAAATCGGGATCGTTTATATGGGGCTATACATAATGTATGGCCGATTTCGACCAAATTTTGCATGGGGTTGTCTGAGGCCATATATTACAACCATGTTCCAAAATATCATACTGAATCTAGATGAATTTTTGGTCTTCCAGAGGCTCCGGATGGTGCAAATCGGCGATCGGTTTATATGTGAGCTATAATATAATTGATGCACCGATGTGGACCGATTTTTGCCTATGGTTCATTAGAGACCATATGCTTAAACCATGTACCAAATTTCAGCCGGATAGGATGAAATTTGCTTCTTCTTAGAGGCTCCCGCAAGGCCAATTCTGGGGATCGGTTATAATGGGTGCTATATATAATTATGGATCCGATAAAGGACCATTTTTGCATGGTTGTTAGAGACCATATTCTAATACAATGTATTCAAATTTTCAGCCGGATCGGATGGTAGATTTGCTTCTCTTGAGGCTCCGAAAGCCAAATCGGGGATCGGTTTATATGGGGGCTATAATATAAATATGGACGATGTGGATCCAATTTTTCATGGTTGTTAGGGACCTATATATAACCCAGTGTAACCCAAATTTGCTTCTATTAGTAGTGGTCTTGCAAGCCAAATTTGGGGGTCCGTTATATTTGGGCTGATACGTAAAAGTGGACTCGATGATGGCCTCATTGTGCAATACCTGCCGACGCTACAGTGAAATAACACTACTTGTGCCAAGTTTGAAGTCGATAGCTTATTTCCTTCGGTAAGTTAGCGTGATTTCCAACAGACGACGGAACATGCCTCAGATCGACTCAGATTTCACCAACGGACCCAGAATATATATATATATATAGTAGGTATATATGTATATATATAATATACCATAGTTAGTATATATATATATACTATATATATATATATATATATATAGTATATATATATTATATATATTATGATATATATTATATACCGTAATTATAGATATAATATATATATATATATAGCTAGTATTTAACTTTATGGGTCTTGAGCATTATTTCAATGTGTTAGCAAACGGAATGACATAGTTAAATACCCCCCCCCCTATGGTGGAAGGGTATTAAAAATTAGAATAAATTGGGTTGACAAAATTTTCTATATGAAATGAGTAATTTTGAAAAAATTGCCTAATAGAAATAAATTTTCTATAAAATGGAATATTACTTTTTTTACATAATAAGCCCCAAAAATTTCATCCAAACAAAAATTTGTATTTGGTAAATTTTTTTAAAATTTTG
>PGFW01019550.1:79860-90601 GCA_003123925.1 Haematobia irritans | reverse complement strand
AAGTTTATCGCCACCGCATTTATAGGAGGAGTGTTAAAGGCGCTTTATATGAGTTCAACATCTGCTTCCTGGTTTTTACAATTTTTTTGTTTATTTTCTTTCATTTTCAGTTTTTTGCATTAACAAAATTTTTAGAATATTAGATGAGGAACCAATCCATGGACGTCGAAGTTATGGTTGGTTCCCCATAGACGTCATAGGCCTTTCGTTAGGAAAAAAATTAAACGATCACCCCGTTATAGAGGTTGGATGGATGAACTGACGATACTGGAAATTCAGAATGGAAATGAATAAAAATTGCCAATGAGGCTATAAATGTTTGGCATGTGCGCCTAACTTTAAATTCTAGACATCTGTTTGTGGCGACAAGGGAAGGAAAGGTAATATGAGAATATTTGAAAGCATGGGCCATTAAAAGGCCAAAAAAACAAAAACATGAGCAAAGACTCTAAAGCAAATCTGATGATGAAATCTCATGCTGTTAATTGCCCAGAATCTTTTACACACTGCCGCCACCATTAACCACAACTGACACAACAATTTTCTCAAAACTATTCCAGAATATTGTTGGAAAAACGAATATGGAAAATCAATTAAATGCAAATGGGTCACAAAAGCAAATAAAAAGGAGTTGATATCCTATTCCCCAATATTTTGGAATTTAAGTGCCAGCTTCTCAAGAATTCATAAATGTCAATACTTAGCGGGATATCTTTCCCGCGTCCTGTGTCAAATTCCTATACCAAAACACAATGATGTAGGTAGATAGATCATCTCATATAAAAACGGTATTCCTGCTGTGTTCTTCCAGCCTCTTTAGAATAAGTTTGAAAGGTATATGCTGAATGCCACCAATGATGATGGCGGTGACGGTGGTGGTGCTAGGGGTTGTTGAAAATGGGTGTGTCTGCCCGTGTGAACTCTTTAATGGACGAAACGGTTCCTAGAGTAAACATTAATCAATATTTATTTAGGATTTATGAAAATATAGAATATTGAAAATAAATAAACATATCACACATGCATGTGATGAATTTCAACGGTGCCCATACTCGTACCAGCAGATCATTTGGAGTTAATTGCGAACCGCCATCACCATCATCATCGGCATCATTATATATGATTATAGTCAATTTCAAGGGTAAATGGATTTGTCCCTTAATTGTGTGAATAAATTTTAATTGATGCGGTTTTTATAACTAGGAAGTTTTTAAATTTCCGTATTTTTTGTGTGAAGATATCGTGGAATTGAATATGGAATACAAGGTGAAATCAATCTCATCACTAGTAGAACTTCTACATAATTTTGTTACGCTTCAATTAAAACAAACAATTTTAGAAGAAGTAAGAAAATTAACTAACAGATTTTAATTTTCAAGCGTTATTTCACTTAATCCCAGAATAGTGTGATTTGACGGACGGATGGATATAGCAGGAACGATTTTTCCTATGTCACACCCTTCTAACCTCAATAGAAAATCATTAAATATTCGTAATTCCTCATCCGATGTGGCTGAAATTTGGTACATGTTGTTAGTATATGGTCTCTAACAAACATGCAAAAATTGATCTATATCGGCCCATAATTATATATAGCCCCCATATATACAGATCCCCAGATTTGGCTTGCGAAGCCTCTTAGAGAAGCGTAGTTCACCCGATCTGGCTGAAATATGGAACATGGTGTTAGTATATGGTCTCTAACAAACATGCAAAAATTGTCTTACATCGGTCAAAAAAAAAAAAAAAAAGAAACAAAGAAAACTAGTAATTATACTATAGCCCCCATATAAACCGATCCTGGACAGATCAACAAACAAATAGACATACAGACAGCAGTAGGCGTAAAAATCGACAAAACAGACGGTGAGAATATTCGACGATCGAGACAGGCAACAACATACGAATCTAATAGAATGGGCTCATTCACTTTTGAACATTGTACGAATGGATGGATGTCGCCATCACCACCAGCACCACCACCAACGCTGTTGCCACCACGATGGTACCCATGGTCGCGCTACCATAACCACAATCTTCATCACCATCGGTACCCGGCTCTTTGGCAATCTGGTTGCCATCAGGGCTGTAGCAATACCGCCACTTTATACCCTCTAGACTCTTGGCATTGCCAATAATGAGGAATTTTTGTTATTTCAGAGCTAGTCAATGCTGCCTGCCTGCCATTGTATCGTCCGCCCGTCACTTGGTTATTTTTGGTATTTCAAGTGCTGAATGTGAATGCTCATGGCCTTTTTGTCCATAAAAATCCAAGGAATTGTGTTTTATGTATAGATGATTAATAATAATTCTGTATACAGAGAAATATTCTATTTTTAACAATATATATCTATAAGATATTAAATAAAATGTTTTCAAAAATTTTCCAATAGAAATATATATTTGACAAAATTTTCTATAAAATTAAATTTTGACGGCAAATTTTCTTTTAAATAAATTTTTCAGCAAAAGTTTGTTTTGAAATAAAATTTTGACAAAAGTTTCTATCAAAAAATAATATTTTGACAAAATTTTCCTATAGAAATAAATTTTTTGAGCAAAATTTGCTATAGAAATATAATTTTTGACAAAAATTTTCTATAGAAAATATAACTTTGACAAATATTTAGAATAAATTTTTTGAGCAAAATTTTTCTATAGAAATAAAATTTTTACAAATTTTCATATAAGAAATAAATGTTGGAGAAAATGTTCTTACAGAATAAAATTTTTGACAAACTTTTCTATAGAAATATAAATTTTTGTCAAAATGTTTTCTAGAAATATAACTTGACATAATTTTTATTAGAATAATATTTTTGACCCCAAAATGTTCCTATAAGAAATATCAATTTGAACAAATTTTCCTAGAAATAAAATTTTTGAAAAAATTTCCTTAGCAATAAATTTTTACAAAAATTTTCTGTTGACGAGAAAATTTTCTTTGAAACTAAATTTTTGACAAACTTTTCTACCAAAAATAATATTTGACAAGTTTTTCTAGAATAATTTTGACCAAATTTGCCTATAGAAATAAATTTTTGACAAAATTTCTTATAGAAATAAAATTTTGTCAGCAATTTTCTATATAGAAATAAAATTTGTCAGCAATGTTTCTATAAGAAATAATATTTTGACAAAATTTTCCTATAGATAATAAATTTGTACAGAAATTTTTCTATAAAATAAAATTTTGACAAAATTTTCTTAGAAATAAAAGTTTTTGACATTTTCTATAGAATATAACTTTGACTAAAATTTTCTATAGAAACTAAAATGTTGACAAAATTTTTCTTTTTCTTAAAAAACAAATTTTGACACAATTTCCTAATAGAAATTAAAATTTTGTCAACATTTTCTAATAAATATAATTTTTACAAAATTTTCTATAAAATAAATTTTGTCCAGAATTTTCTTATAGAAAATATAGACTTTGACTTAATTTTCTATAGGAATAAATTTTTGACAAATTTTCCGTATAGAAAAAAATTGACAAAATATTTCCTAGAAATAACTTTTGACAAATTTCCTAATTAGCATAAATTTTTATCAAAAATTTTCTGTTGATAAAAATTTTGCAACAAACCTTTCTCTACAGAAATACAATTTGCAAAAATTTTTCTATAGGAAATAAAATTTTGTCAACATTATCTAATAAGAAATAAAATTTAACATTTTTAGGTTTCTATAGAACTAAAAAATTCTATTAATTTTTTTTTTAGAATAGAATATTTTGACATTCTATAGAAATAAATTTTGGACAAAATTTTCTATAGAAAAAAAAATTCCACAAAATTTTCTATAGAAATAAAATTTTAACAAACCTTTCTACAGAATAAAATTTTTGTAACAAAAATTTTGCCAAAATTTTCTATTGGAATAAAATTTAAAATTTTTAGCTTTCCAAAGAACTAAAATTTTGATAAAATTTTCTATGGAAATAAAATTGTGGCGAAATTTTCTATGGAACTAAAATTTTAACAAAATTTTCTATATATTCAATATTTTTTAAATTTTCGTGTTGGTGCCATTTCGTTAAAGTCGTTTATAAGTAAGTTCTCCCTTTTTAAAAGAAAGTATGAACTTTCCTTTATTGGTACAAACCTAAATCGTTAAAAACAAAATTCTATGTTCTTACAATTAAGGGATATTTATACACCCAATCGTGTGGCACAGGGTAATAAACAGTCGATATGCTATATAAAATGTACTTAATATTGATTTTGTAGCCCCAAAAGTAAGCCTACAATCAACATTTTTTAGTAAATCGAATTGAATGTGGAGGCTTCTCATGCGCTCAAGAATATGTTTAGGTATCTGTCAACTATGCCAAAATCAGGATCGACAGGATCGATATTCGAAATCTACACCCAAATTCTGGCAAAGTGGAAATGAAAATGTTCAGACTAGCAAAAAATTGTAGAGCTTTTGGTACAACCAGTATAGACCTTTTAGAAAGATATTGAATATTTTCATTATTGGAAGTTTCACCGCAATTAACCAGCATTGATCGATTTGAAGATCTCAATGAATTCAAATTTTTCTTATAATATATATTTATGTTAGCAAAATATATAAAATTTTTTAAAATTTTGGTTGAGCCTGGAGTCGGAAGTCGACCCGACTCGCAGCAAAGGTTGTTCAGACTTTCGATCCACAGCCTGGTTAAAACTAACCACTAAACTTACTCTACGCATTAAATCATGAATATTATAGTGGTGAATATGTAAAAACCATCGGCAAAAAAATTCTTTAAAACTGGTATAAAACTCAATTAATCTCTATAGTTCCGTTTCAATAACAGTTTCTGCGTGCCAAGTATTTTACTCCATGCTTTATGGGCCACAGTCCTTTGTTCTCTCTCCTCTCTCTCGTTTTAACACTGAAGAAAGATTAGTGTTAGTTTTAATGCGCCGCTTACGTTATCGTGCTCATTCAGGCGATGATGGGTACACACCTATCAAAAAAATAAAAATTGCTACACTCGCTACAACAAACCATAGGAAAAATTATCTGATATTTAACTTCAAAACTGAATTGATTTATTTGCAATGTGTCAAAAATTATCGTGAACTGTTTTTTGTACTTTCGGATGGAGATCATGTTAAATCAGAATGTCATGGAATGCCATATAAGAAAGACAGCCTGCAATAAATGACAATACACACTGATTGTCATCGTTCACGATCAAAATGACAACAAACATTTAGCTAGCAATGACTAGACGAAGTAAACCCCAAAAAATTGATAAAGGATTAACGCAAAATTGAGTGGAAAAAATGACAATAAACAGACGATATGTGACATTTCATAGTTGTGTGTGGTTAATGAGGGGATGACAAGAAAGTTTTAGGGGGGAAACTTTTTATATATGTTTATATGTCAAATAATGTACCCAGAAAATAAGTAACAAAACAGAAAAAATAATTCATGGTCAAAAAACGATCTCCTCTTGCCTCTATAAAACGGCACCCCACGACACACAAAAAAGATGACGCAAAAACGACATTTGGCCTCCCCCCGATTTTTTTGTTGACGATAACAGGCAAAAATCATAATAATGTACGCAGTTTTCCAACAAAATACTGACAAGACGCCATGGTATTAAGGAGTTACACGGGATATACACGAGTTTTGAAGTTTTTTTTTTTTGTTGCCTATTTGTACATCCTTGGGCTAAAGCACTCTGAAATTATGGGCTCTCGTGCTAAGTGAAGTTCATTAGAGTGTCATTTTAAGGATTTTCTGTTTGCGCCACAGCCATTCACTCTCGTCATCCGATACGTGTTATGCATTACTTTGACATATTAACATTAAATTTAAAGTTTACGATGAGTAGGTTCCAGAAAACCTGCAGGAAGAGTTAGAAGGGTGAGGGTAATGCGCTGCTTTAAAAAACGTGTCCGTCAAACTCAGGAACCAACCGCAAATGACGAACCAGAACCAGAGCTAAGCGGAAACAAATAAACATGAAACGCATATGAAGCAGAAAGTTCAAATCATAAATCGTAGCTCTTAATATGAGTCAATTTTCATATTCGCAAGGAACTTCTTATGACACAGCTTTGGTATTGCTGCATAATTTTGTCCAGCACTCTACTCAATAGCACTAAAAGTAATCGTCGTCGTCATCATCATCGTCTTAGGCGTATTTCACCATTGATGACTAATTTTGTTGTTGAACTGAAAATTAATTATGTAAACAGGTAGTTCTTTCTGAACTTTTTGACTTAACAAATTTACTTGGCAATATTTCATAATTGTTATCGATCCCATCGTAATTTGTTTTGTTAGGCAGACCGGACGATCTTCGAGTTTATTGAGGCAAGTGTAGGCCCATCTCAGGTTATACATTTGATGGTCGCGGGATACACAAGGTCAACAATTTGTTTTTTTTTCTGTATTCACGGTTTTGGGTGGAACTTGAAATATTGGATTAATAAATGGTCTGTAATAGGCATCTCAAGGTTAGTTTTTTAAGGCGCACTGATAGAAAAAGTGTCATTCAAAGTGAGCCAATAAACAAATCGTTTAAACCCTACAACGAACATGTTTCCATACCCAACAGTAAACATTTTGTAACTATTAACGAATATTTTCATTGGTATTAATGAAAATGTTTCGTTATATCAAATGTTTAACTTTTTCCGTTTGGCTCAAATTTTAATGAGAATTTTCTTTGTGTGTAAAAGGTTCAACAAAAATAATTCCTCACCAATTGATTTTCTATAGAAATTAGTTCAAACTTGAATAAAACTTGTCTATCAAAAGTAGTTCAACGTAAATCACAAAAAAAATATTGTTATGTGTTTCCATCACGAAATTAATTGGTCCAATTACAATTTTTTATTGAAAGGTCTTAATCAGCAGAAAATGATAGTATCAATTAAAAAATGAATTGGAATCAAATTAAAACTGAATTGATCAATTAAAGAATTAATTGATACTATTAATTTTGTGATTGATTTTTGTTTCAAATTAAAAAAATTGAAATTGTTAATTGAATATTTTTAAAACCTCATTAAAACTTCATTGGAGGAAAATTTTTCCATGATTCTTTTCTGGTTATAGAGTGAAATAGTTCATGTTGGGGTGGAATTTTCCCATAGAAATAGTTCATTTGAGTGAAAGTTTTAAGCAGTGAGATAGTCACTTCCAGTGATGTTTTTCTATACAAATAATTTAACTTAGAATGCAAATGTTTCCATAGGAATAGCTCACTAAATGAACTTTATATTTATTTGTGAAGTTTTTTATAAGAAATATACCTCAGTAAAAAAAAGCGTCGCCAAAAAGCTCGTGAATATGTTTTTTTTTTTTTTTTTTTTTTTTTTTGGATCCGGATGTGGTGCCAAATTGACGCAGAAGCGAATGAATTTAACATTCGGCTTGTCATAGGACGCAGTCGTTCCACCATTTCAACAGCGCTGTACTGAATTTGCACATGAAAAAAAATTTTTTCAGCGAACTTTTTCCTATTAAAATTTTAAATTGAGTTTTAGAAATATTCAATTAAATTTAATTGATTCAACAAATTTTTTAATTGAAACAAAAATCAATTCACAAAATTGTAATAGTATCAAATTAATTTTTTAATTTGAATCTAATTAATTTTTTAATTGACCTTCAATTAATTTTTTAATGATAATATAATTTCTGTGATTGAAGACATTTCAATAAAGAAATTAATTGATCAATTAATTTCTGAATTGAACCAGCATTTTTTTTTTGGTGCATCACTTCTAATGTGTGAGGGCGAATCCAGTGTTTTGGATGTGCAAATTAAGAAGTTTTGTGATATTTTATGACAAATAAATAATTTTTTAAATATTTATTTATCGATTTTAGATGCATTATAATCGAATTATCTGGAAACGTTTTAATCAAATCAAATTTAAAGTAAAAAAAATCGAAAAAAATAATCGTAAATTTTTCTAGAATTGTTTCGGCTAAATTAAAATAATTTGTTATCCATTTTATTAATTATTGATATGCTTTTTAAAACTATTCGAAACAAAAAAAAAATAAAAATTCCATTAAAAATATGAAAAAACCGGGCGGAAAGTTATAAAAAAATTGACGTCAAATGAACTCCCAGTGCAGTTATAAATAAAGAACATCTTTGGAAGTTCTTTTAAAAAGTTGGTGGGCCTTGAGAAGGACTTACAAAATTTTTTTTGATGGTAGTTCTTTAATGAACTTTTTTGATAGGAATAGTACAGGTTGAAAAAATAGGCGAGTTTTAAAAAAAAAAATGACTCAAATGAACTTCCAGTGCAGTTAAAAATATTAGAACGCGAATCTTTGGGAGGGCAATTTTTGGGAAGTTTTTGAAAGTTGTCCTTGAGAAGAACTAACAACGATTTTTTTGCTGGTAGTTCTTTAAAATGAACTTTTTGATAAGGAATAAGTAAGTTGTATGAGCACTTCTGCAGAAATATTTCGCTAGAGTGAAATGTTTATACAAATAAGTTCAACATGACCTTGAACTTGAATGAATTTTTCCTATAGAAATAGTTCACATGAAGGAACTTTCTCCAGTTCACTTGAGCGAACTTTTCTAAATGAAATTAGCTACACTTGAAAGATACTTTCCTCTAATAAAATAGTTCACTTGTTAACCCTTTTGGGAGTAAGTAATTGTCATATTGATGTGATATCAGTTCACCGGTGAATGAATTATTATATTGAGATAGTTCACTTGAATGCAATTTCTGTAGGAATAAAGTATGCAACTTGATGGAATAGTACTTGAGTGGAACTATAGTTTCATTGATGGAAATAGTTCACTTGAGTAACTTTTATAATAATAGTCACTAGTGATATAGGTCACGTGAATGAAGTTATATAGTGTATGTATCACTGATGGAAATTTTCTATAAATCCTTTTTATAATAGTTGTTCAAATGAGTGATGTTAAGGAGTGAAGTTTTATAGAGATAGTTCACATGAATGAATTTTCTTTGGAGTGAGTGAATTTTTTTATAGAAAAAAGAGTAATAGTTCACTTGAGTGAACTTTTCTAATGAAATAGTACACTTGAACGAACTTTCCTATAGAAATAGTTCACTTGAGTCAACCTTTTTATAATAATAGTTCATTTGAGTGATATAGGTCTCGTGAGTGAAGTTTTAATTGAGATAGTTCACTTGATGAATTTTCTATAAAAATATTCACTTGAGTCAACACATTTTATAATATTAGTTTACATGAGTGATATAGGTGAGTGAAGTTTTATATTTAGATTGTTCACTTGATGGAACTTTTCTATGGAAATAGTTCACTAGAGTGAATTTTTCTATAGAAATAGTCCACTTGGTGAATTTATTCTTAGAAATAGTCCATTTGAGTGACTTTACTTACTTGAATGAAATTTTTCTATAGAAAATTTTCTGTTATTTTCAACAGAAATTTGTTTATAGAAATAGTTCACTTGATGAATTCCTATAGAAATAGTTCAGTGATGATTTTTTTATAGAAAAATGAGTAATAGTTCACTTGAGTGAAACTTTCCTATCGAAACAGTTACTTGAGTCAAATTTTCAATAGAAAATATTGTCGTTAGTGAATTTTTTTATAAAATTGTTCACTTCAGAGAATTAATAGTTCACATGAGTGAACATATTCATATAAATGCTCACTTGAATAAATTTTGTAGAAAAAGTACATTGTGAATTTGAAAAAAATTTTCTATAGAAATAGTTCAATTGAATGAACTCTTCGAAATAGTATCTCAAGTGAACAAATTCTATCAACTTTTCTACAGGAATAGATCACTTGAATGAACTCTCCTATAGAAATAGTTGGCCGGTGTGAACTTAGAAGAACTTATTAGTAGAAATAGCTTAATTGATAGATTTTATTGTGAAAGCGAATGACCTTAAAGTTTTGAGGAAAAACGAAGACGAAAAAATGAAAATTTTCAAATTCGGTGTATGGGAACCGGATGAGGCAGGACGTGTGAGTCGCTTTGATTTCTTACAACTTTCTATTTTATTTTCTTCTCCATACAAGGATGTTGTCGTGGCACACACCTTGAGAATCCTTTAAAACGTTGGTCTTTGTGCGGCACACCTTGAAAATCCCATAAAATGGTCGCCATCGCCGAAGAGAAAGCCTTCGCAGTTTTCGGAGAACAGTCCTTCGGGTGTAGATCCTTTGTTTGACTTGTTCTTGCACTCCATGGATTTAGCTTTACCAGCTTTGGAAATGGTTACTGTCTCAACAATTTGCTCCTTTCTTAATTGACAGTCGGCTAATATGAGTTTGAGGATTTAATCACTTTTTCGTCGTTTACAGGACATCTGGTGGACAGTTAACATCGAAGCAAAAGACACAGCATTCAAACCCTAAGTGATTCGTTTACCAAAAATCGCAATTCTAATCAAGACCGATTGTGCTTTTTTTTTGTCTAAGAATCCACAGTCTCACCCGCATGCTCTATACCAAAATACGTGTCCCATCTGGCTATAATTTCGATGGTATCCTTTAAGAGAATTTTCTATGTTACTCCTGCATCAGAAGGTGAGGTTAGGTGAACTATCCCTCTATGTTAGCAAAAATCTTAAGTGAAAGTTGCCTATTCACTGAATTAATTATTTTCAAAGTCCTTTCTATGTGGTCTTGATAGTCTCTGTTTAATCTTAGAATTTAAGAAAATATTGTCTTTCATTTCTTTTTTCGTTCTTAATCGCACTTGGATTTGTGGAAAACTCAAAAAACGGCTAAAAAAATTCCTATT
>PGFW01019550.1:48078-61760 GCA_003123925.1 Haematobia irritans | reverse complement strand
ATGGTTTTACTATTCACACTTAATATTCATGATTTAATGCGTAGAGTAGTTTAGTGGTTAGTTTTAACCAGGGCTGTGGAGTCGAAGTCTGAAAACTTTGCTGGAGTCGGAGTCGACTCCGACTCCAGCTCAACCAAAATTTTAAAAAACTTTATATTTTTGTAACTAAATATATATTTAAGAAATTTGAATTCATTGAGATCTTCAATCGATCAATGGCTGTAATTGCGGTGAAACTTCCAATAATGAAAAATATTCAATATTTTCTAAAAGGTTATACTGGTTGTACCAAAAGCTCTACCATTTTTTGCCAGTCTGAAATTTTCATTCCATTTGCCAGAATTTGGGTTAGATTTCGAAATATCGATCCTGTCGATCCTGATTTTGACATAGTTGACGATACCTAAACATATTCTTGAGCGCATAGAAGCCTCCACATTCATTCGATTTGACTAAAATGTTGATTGTAGGCTTACTTTGGGGCTACAAAATCAAATTAGTACATTTTTATAGATATCGACTGTTTATACCCTGTGCCACACGTTGGGTGTATAAATATCCCTTAAATTGTAAATACATAGAATTTTGTTTTAACGATTTAGTTTGTACCAAAAAGGGAAAGTTCATACTTCTTTAAAAAGGGAGAACTTACTTATAAACGACTTTAACGAAATGGACCAACACGAAAATTTAAAAAATATTGAATATATAGAAAATTTTGTTAAAATTTTAGTTCCATAGAAGATTCTTATGTAGGCGTTTTATAAAACCATGATCATGGAAGAATATTGATTAGTGGATGAATGGATAGATGGAGTTGTAACAAACCAAAGAGCCATGAGGTTAAGACAAACCTTTTTACAAAAATACTCGTACTCGAACCAAGCCCAATTTTATAGTCTTTTTAAAGGCTAAAAAAATTTTAATTAATATCTTTTAAGAAAAATCCATACAAAATACTCAAACCAAATATCCAGAGACTAACAACAATGTATGGCGAATATGAGATATAATTATTCATTTATGGAATGAAAAACACAAAATTAATATTAATTAAATTCCTTATTTTTCGAGAGAGGAACAAAACATGACACGGCTGACTCTAAATCAGGCTTTAAATCGCAATTACCATAAAACCGGTTGGAATAATTAATAAAACAAAATTCTAACAAATCAAGTAGAAAACGTTAGCACAAAATAACAACACTCAAACCCCTGGGTTATACCACATGGATTCAGCGTTTGTTTTGCGTTGTAATACAAATTGAATCATCAATTAATAGACATGATACTAAAATTTCTGTTTTTTTTTTCGTTTCCATTTACAATTTGTTGTCATTCAAAAAGACAATACGTATTTGTGTTTTAGAAACAAAAGATTTATGAACGTGATCTATCATAAGTTTGTACATGGGGCAAAACATAAACTTTTAGGTTCGTTAATAATCTTCCATATTGTATAGTGTTTCAAACTAAAACGTTTTCGATTTGAAAAGTCTCTACCAAAAAAGATAATATTGTTCATGAGTTTATCATAATTTGCAATGTATAGCAATATTTTATCTGATGATGACGTGTTGTTTGTTTTGAAAAACATTTTATATATATTTTTTACGTATATATGAAATGAACACTGGCCTATGATAATCTTGAACTTTGTTGAAAGTCAAGTAGAGAACGTAGTGTTTTTTTTACTTCTTAGTTTAATGTGCTTTAATTACATTTTGTTTAATGTTAAGTTTAGTAATGTGCTATTTAAATTCAAAATGCGTGATTTTTTTTTCAAATGCATGAAAATTTATTCCGAAAAAATATGTAAAAGACCGTTCATTGCTAACCATTTAATTTTCTAATCTTTTCTGGGCAATAATCCGAGAATCGACCATATTGAAGTTCGAGTTTAACCACTAAAATGCGAACATAAATCTGTAAAAGCAGAAATAAAGTATAACTTATTTTATTTTCATTAAACATGAATTATTATGAAAATTATTAGCTCGTTGAAAAATTGGCTATTTCTTAGAACATCAATACGTATAATATATATACTTTTACCATCCTTAACCCTCCGATGGGTGGTAGGGTCTCCTCGTGGATTTTTTGGAATTTTATTCGCATTGCTATTAAATGATTTAGATATTCAACCTAAAAAATTATAAAAGCGGACATTGAAGAAATACAACACTATTTTCAATCAATGAAGTACTATAGAAAAATAATTATTTTTGACAAATTTCTAACAAAATAAAATTTTGACCAAAGATTTTCCTATTTAGAAATATATTTTGACAAAATTTTCTATAGTAAAAAAATTTTTGACAACTTCAATTTTCTATATGAAATATTACATTTTTGACAAAATTTCGTCGCTATAGAAAAAAATTTTGATCAAAATTTTCTATCGAAATAAATTTTTTACAAAATTTCTTATAGAAATAAATTTTTAAAAAATTTTCTAAAAATAAAATTTGTCACAATTTTCCTATAGTCAAATACTAGACTTTTGACAAAAATTTCTATAGAAATAAATAATTTTTTACAAAATTTTCTATAGAAATAACATTGTTACAAAATTTTCTATATAAAATAAAATTGTTACAAAATTTCCTTCACTATAGAAATAAAATTTGTCAAAATTTTCTTAGAAATAAATTTTTTGAGCAAAATTTTCTATAGAAATAAATTTTGACAAATATTTCATACAGAAATTTCAAAATCTTATATAGAAATAAAATGTTGACAAACTTTTCTATAGAAATATAAATTTGACATAAATTCTATTAGAAATTAAAATTTTTGACAAATTTCCTATAACGAATAAATATTTTGAACAAAATTTTTCTACAAATAACAATTTTGAAAATATTCCTTATTAGCAATAAAATTTTACAAACATTTTCTGTTGACAAAATTTTCTTTGAAATATAATTTGACAAAATTTTCTATTAAAATATAATACTTGTAGACAAATTTTTCTTAGAAGATAAAACATTCTCTTTCTGATATCCAATGGAACTCTTTCCCTACTACGATCACAATCAAGATTTCTTGTCATACAATAAAAAAAATTCTTATAAAAAATAATATTTTGACCCGTCAACAACATTATTTCTATCAAACCAATAGAAGCTTTTTCTAGAACAAATCTTCTATAGCGATAAACACTCATAAAAATTCTTCTTCTTTGTAGTCATAAATTTTCTATTTAGAAATTAAAATTTATATGACAAAATTTTCTATAGAAATAAAATTTTTGACAAAATTTTTCCTATAGAAATAACAATTTTGACAAATTTCTTCTTCTGATTCGAACAATGTAATACTTCTGTCTGTCAACACTTATATTTCGACTAGTGAAATACGTAATCTTCAGTGCAGTGAATCAATCCAACATCTCTCTGGTAAAGCCGTTGTCAATTCTCTATTAAACTTATTATAAATCTTTGATTCATAAATTTTTCTTCTAGATTAACAAAAATTTTAAACAACTACATGCCTTTGCTCGTGTTTCTCGGATAATATAAAACTCTCACGCGACTCTAAATATTTTATCTTTTGAAATGAAAATTTCTGCATCCAATTCAGATATTCTTCCTATTAAATCCACATATTAAAGCGCTTGCTTTTTTTACATTTCTCGACCAATATTAACCTCTCATCAATTAACCTTGTAGAAATAAATTTTTTTTCATTCTACTCACAAAATTCTTTTCGCTATACGAAATAAATTTTGACACAAAATTTCGATATTTAGAATAAATACATGCTAATAGTTGTGCAAATTTTTTTCCCTACTCATAGTCCTGAAATATATCTTATTGCACGAAATTTTCCTAATAACAAAATACATAATTTTGTATCGTTCATATTAACATATTACCCTTTTCCACTTTTCATTAAATAACATTCTCTATCTTAGCTAAATCATGTCTGTTCTGAAATACGAAACTTTTCGACAAAATCTCTTCTGATATATCAAATTAACCTAGTTTTTGACCAAACCTTTCCTGTTATATTATCTGGACCTAATAAATTTTTGACGAAAATTTCGTTTATGAAATGAAATTTTTGGACAAAAGATTTTCTATAGAAAATAATAACTCTGAGCAAAAATGTTAAGATAAATTTTCTTGTGTGACTCTCACAAATCTTTTCATAATACGGAAGATAAAATTCAGCTTTTACAAACTTTTTCTCTATTAGAAATAACACATGTTGATCAACAACTGTCTGCCCCTACTACGACAATAAATTTTTGACAAACTCTCTTAATAGAAATAAAATTTTGTTCCAAATTTTCTATAGAAAATATAAACTTCCTGACATACACTGTTTCTATAGAAACTAAATTTTTGACAAAATCTCCTATATATCTTAACTACGTAACAGTTTTGACACAAATACTTTTTTCCTAGACTAATGAACTAACTTTCTTTGCGACACCAAATTTCCTTAGCTTCAATACTCACATATCGTCCCTGTACAACCATTTTTTCCTGTTCTGACAACCAATTTCTTTCTTTACCTATATTATCAATTTCGCTTTCTGACAAAATCTTTCGTACACAAAATAATATTTATTGACAAGTCTTTTCTTAGAAATAATTATATCTGTTGGAGACACAACTTAATAATTCTCCCTTGCTGTATACGAAATAAAATTTTTGACAAAATTTTGCGGTTATTAGAAATAAATTTTACTTCACAATTTTTCTATAGAAATAAAATTTTGTCACAATTTCTAATAGAAATAAAATTTTTGACAAAATTTTCTATAGAAATTAAAATTTTTACAAAATTTTCTAGTAGAAAAAAAAATTTCTGACAAAATTTCTTAGAAATAAAATTTTGACATTTTCTATAGCAGAATAACCTTGGACAAAATTTTCTATAGAAATTAAAATGTTGACAAAATTTTCTTTCTAAAAATAAATTTTGAACAATTTCCTTATAGAAAATAATATCTCATTCATCTTGTACGTTCATACCAGCTTATTACTCATACATATAGACATATCATATTTTTACAAAATTTTCTATACTAACAGATAATAAATTTTGTCAGAACTCTCTATCGTAATACTGAAATTATACACTTTCTTCGACTTAAGTCTTTCTTATAGAAATTAAATTTCTTTGACACGAAATTTCCTATAGAAAATAAATCTTTGACAAAATTTTCTTAGAAATAAACACTATTTGCACAAAATTTCCGTCCCCCCACCACTCTCTCATACTAGGCAATAAATTTTTACAAATTTTCTCGTTATGATATTAAAATTTTTAAGTGACATTTAACCTTTCTCTACAGCTACTAACTACGAATTTTTACAAAAATTTTCTTATAGAAATAAAATTTTGTTCAACATTTTCTATTAGAAATTAACAATTCTAAATCATTTTTAGGTTTCTATGAACTAAAGATTTCTATTATTTTTTTTTTAGAATAAAATTTTGACATCTCTCATTTAGATAAATTCTAAATTTCTGTACAAACATCTTCTCCTATTCTCATGGAAAAACCACACAATTTTCCCCACAAAATTTTCTATAGGACATACTAATAAACTTTTAAACTCTTCACATAACCTTTCTCGCACGCAGGACAATAATTACATCTATTGTAACTCATCCAAAAATCCTTGCCCCACTATAAACTTTCTCTATTCGAACTTAAAACTTTAATAATCTTCTCCTAGCCCTTTTCCAACCAGGAACTAAATATTTTTGATAAAATCTTTCTATGGACAATAAACTCTGTGGTCTACGAATAACTTTTCTATGGAACTACAAATTTTTAACACAAAATTTTCTATATATTCAATATTTTAAACCGTTTTCCGTGTTGCTGTCCTCACTTTCCGTATACCAAGTTCGTTTATCTAACAGTAAGTTTTCTCCCTTTTAAAAGAAGTATGAACTTGTCCCTTTTGGCTACAAACCAACTTCCGTTTAAAACAGAAATTCTATGTCTTTCTCTAATCTCCTCCGAAATTTACAATTAAGGGGATATTTATACACCCAAGCAGTGATGCCACAGCGTATAAACAGTCGATATCTATAACAATATAAGTACTAATTTGATTTTGTCAGCCCAAAGTTAAAGCCTACTACAACATTTTAGTCACAATCGAATAATGTTCGGAGCTTCTATGGCCTCCAATGAATATGTTTAGGTATCGTCAATAGCAAAACAGGGATCGACAGGATCGAGTATGTCGAAACTAACCAAATCTGCAGAAGAAAGATTTCAACAGCAAAAAATGGTCAGAGGCTTTGGTACAACCAGTGCATAACCTTTTTTAAGAAAATATTGTAATATTTTCCATTATGGAGCACCCGCATACAGCTCAATTGATTCGAAGAAGATCCTCAATGAATTCAACCATTCTTAAACTATATATTTTAGTTACAAAAATATAAAATTTTTTAAAAATTTGGTTGAGCTGGAGTCGATGTCGACGGCCATCCAGCTAAAGTTTCTCAGACTTTTTTTCGACTCCCCACTAGCCCTGGTTAACAACTTAACCAGCTAAAACTGTACTCTAGCATTAAAATCATGATATTTAAGTTCGAAGAAAACACGGCAAAAAATTTCCTTTAAAAATTTGTTATAAAACTTCAATATTAATTACATCCTATAGGTCCCGTTCAAATACAGTTTCTGCGTGCAATTATTTTACTCATGGCCTTTATCCACAGTCTTTTGTTCCTCTCTCTCTCTCGAACAACTGAAGATATAGACTAAGTAGTTTCATTTGTGGCGGCTTCACTATCGTGCTCCTTCAGGCGAATGGTACAACACGCCTATCAAAAAAATAAAAATTCGCCACCTTCGCTACAACAAAACCATAGGAAAATTATCTTGAGTATTTACTTTCAAACTGATTGATTTATTTGCAATGTGCTCAAAAATTATCGTGAACTGTTTTTTGTACTTTTCCGGATTGGAATATGGTACAACAGTGTAATGTGCTATGAATTGCCATATAAGAAGGAACACGCTGCCAAAAATGACAACACACTGATGTCTCGTTCACATCAAAATGACAACAAACATTTAGCTACAATGACTAGACGAGTAAACCCCAAAAAATTGATAAGGATAACCAAAAATTGAGTGGAAAAAAAATGACAATAAACAGAACGATATGTGACCATTTCATGTCTGTGTTGTCGCGTTTAATGAGGTGGGCGAGCACAGAAAGTTTTAGGGGACACTTTTTTATTATGGTTTATTATGGTCAACAATAAATTGTACCAGAAAAAGTAACAACACAGAAAATCTAATTTTTCAATGCCAAAAAACGATCTCCTTGCCTCTATAAACGCACTCCACGACACACAAAAAAGCATGGACGCACTAACGAATTTTGGCCTCGATTTTTTTGTTGAGCCGAATAAGGCAAAAATCCTAATATGTACGCACGTTTTCCAACAAAAAATATTGACAAGACGCCCATGTATTAGGAGTTACACGGGATATACACGGCAGTCTTGAGTCTTTTTTTTTTGTGCCATTTGTACACCTTGGCATAAAGCACTCGAATATTATGGGCTCTCGTCGCTAAGTGAAGTTCATTAGAGTTTCATTTTTAAGATTTTCTCGTTTGCGCCACACACCATTCCTACACGTCTCGTCATCGAAACGGTGTTATGCATTACTTTGGGACATAATTAACATTAAACTTTAAAGTTTACGATTGATAAGTTAGCGACTCTTTCAGGTCAAAGAAATACCGTTGCAGCGAAGATGTAGAGGGTCGGTGTTTGGCGCAATACAACAGAAATCTTAAAATGAACTCTAATGAACTATCACTTTGAGCGACGAGAGCCATTAATTTCAGAGTGCTTTGCCGAAGTTGTAAAATGGCACAAAAAAAAAAACTCAAACTGCGTGTATATCCCGTGTAACTCCCTAATACATGGGCGTCTTGTCAACCCTAATTTTTGTTGGAAAACGTGCGTACATTAGTTAATGAATTTTTGCCTTATCGTCAACAAAAAAAATCGGAGGGCCAAAATGTCGTTATGGCGTCATGCCTTTTTCTGTTGTGTCGTGGCGTGCGTGTTTATAGAGGCAAGAGGAGGATCGTTTTTGCCATTGAAATTATTTTTTCTGTTTTGTTACTTTTTTTTCTGGGTACATTTATTCCTGACATTATAAACATTAATAAGAAAAAAGTTTCCCTAAAACTTTCTTGTTCTCCCCCTCATTAACCACACACAACATGAAAATGTCAGCATATCAGTTTCTTTTTATTGTATTTCCACTCAATTTCCTCTGGGTTCATCCTTATCAATTTTTTGGTCCGTTTATTCCGTCTAGGTCATTGTAGCTAAATGTTTTGTTGTCATTTTTTTTGATTTGTGAACGAGACATCAGTTGTTGTTCTACTGTCATTTTTTGCGCAGAGCGTGTTCTTCTTATATCGGCATTCATGATCATTCTGTTTACTATTCCATTCCGAAAGTACAAAAAACAGTCACCGATAAATTTTTGACACATTGCCAGAATAAAATCAATCAGTTTGAAGTAAATATCAGATAATTTTCTTATGGTCTTTGTTGTAGCGAAGCCGGTTAGCGACTTTTATTTTTTTTGATAGCGCGTGTGTGTACCCAACTCATCGCGCTGAAAGTGAGCACGATAAGTAAGCGCGCAAAAAACTAACACTTTTGATCCTTTCTTCAGTTGTTAAACGACGACCGTAGATGGAGATCGAGATATCATCAAATGACCGTGTCGGCACTAAAGGCATGTGAGCCTAATCCACATACTTACTCACGCAGCCCATATATAACCACTGTATTGAACGGACTATCTAGATGACTCTTTCATATTTGTAGTGCCTTTCCCTTATACCATTTTAAAGAATTTTTTTGCGATGTTTTATATTCACACTTAATATTCATGATTTAATGCGTAGAGTAAGTTCTAGTGGTTAGTTTTAAACCAGCCGGCTGGGAGTCGAAGTCTTGAAAACTTTGCTGGAGTTCGGAGTCGGACTCCGACTCCACTCAACCAAAATTTTAAAAAATTTTATATTTTTGTAACTAAATATATATTTAAGAGAATTTGAATTCATTGAGATCTTCAATCGATCAATGGCCGTGTAATTGCGGTGAAACTTCAATAATGAAAAATATTCAAGTATTTTCTAAAAGGTTATACTGGTTGTACAAAAAGCTCTACACTTTTTTGCTAGTCCTGAAATTTCATTCCATTTGCCAGAATTTGGTAGATTTCGAAATATCGATCCTGTCGATCCTGATTTTTACATAGTTGACGATACCTAAACAGTCTTGAGCGCAAAAAGCGCTCCACATTCATTCGATTTGACTAAAATGTTGATTGTAGGCTTACTTTGGGGCTACAAAATCAAATAGTACATTTTAAGATATCGACTGTTAACCCTTGTGCCACACGTTTGGGTGTATAAATATCCCTTAATGTAAATACATAGAATTTTGTTTTAACGATAGTGTACAAAAAGGGAAAGTTCATACACTAAAAAGGGAGAACACTTATAAACGACTTAACGAAGGACCAACACGAAATTAAAAAAAAATTGAATATATACGAAATTTGTCTAATATAGTTCCATAGAAAATTTCGCCACAATTTTATTCAAGAAAAATATCAAAAATTATCCCGGAAACAATTAACATATAAAAATTGCCTAATACGAAATTTTTGCAAAATTTTTGTTTACAAAATTTTATTTCTGTAGAAAGTTGTTAAAATTACATAGAAAATTTTGTGGAATTTTCTTTTTCCTATAGAAATTTTGTCCATAACTATTTTCTATTAGAATTGTTCAAAATTTTATTCTAAAAAAAAAATTAATAGGAAATTTTTACGTTTCTATAGAAACCAAAATGAAATATTCTTATAATGGTTAAGAAATTTTCTATTAGAATAATGTAAAATTGTATTTCTGTAGGAAGGTTTGTTTCAAATTTATCAACAGAAAATTTTGGTAAAAAGTTATTGCTATAAAAATTTGTCAAAATGTTATTCTAGGGAAAATTGTCAAATTTATTCTATAGGAAAATTTTGTCAAAAATTTATTTCTATAGAATAATTAAGTCAAAGTTATATTCAAGAAAATCTGACAAAATTTTATTTTAATAGAAAATTTTGAAAAATTATATTTATTTAGAAAATGTTGACAAAATTTTATTCTAAGGAAAAATTGTTCAAAAATTTATTTTTAAGAAAAGAAAATTTTGTCAACATTTTACTATAGAAATTTTGTCAAAGATATATCATAGATAAATGTCAAATTTTATTTCTAAGAAAATTTTGTCAAAATTTTATTTCTATAGAAAATTTTGTAAAAATTTTATTTCTATAGAAAATTTTGTCAAAATTTTATTTCTATAGAAAATTGTGACAAAATTTTATTTCTATAGAAAATTGTGACAAAATTTTATTTCTATAGAAAATTTTGTCAAAAATTTATTTCTATAGGAAATTTTGTCAAAATTTTATTTCTAAGAAAAACTTGTCAAAATATTATTTTTGTAGAAAATTTTGTCAAAATTGTATTTCAAAGAAAATTTTGTCAACAGAAAATTTTGTAAAAATTTATTGCTAAGGAAATTTTTGTCAAAAATTTTATTTAGGAAAAATTTTGTCAAATTTATATTTCTATAGGAAATTTTGTCAAAAATTTATTTCTATAGAAAATTATGTCAAAGTTATATTTCTATAGAAAATTTTGACAAAATTTTATTTCTATAGAAAAGTTTGTCAAAAATTTATTTCTGTAGGACATTTTGTCAACATTTTATTTCTATAGAAAATTTTGTAAAAATTTTATTTCTATAGAAAATTTTGTCAAAAATTTATTTAAATTTTGTCAAAGTTATATTTCTATAGAAAATTTTGTCAAAAATTTATTTCTATAGAATTTCTGTCAAAAATTATCTATAGAATTTCAAATATATTTTTGAATAGAAATTTTTGTCAAAATTTTATTTCAAACAAAACTTTTGCTAAACAATTTATTTTAAAAGAAAAATTTTGTAAATTAATTTTTATAGAAAATTTTGGTCAAAGGATATATTTCTATGGAAAATTTTGAAAACATTTTATTTCTATAGGAAAATTTTCGTACACAAAAATTTATTTCTAATTACGAATATTCTCTAAAAATTTATTTCTACAGAATTTTTTTGTCAAAAATTAATTTTATAGAAAATATTTGTCAAAATTTTATTTCAAATAAAATTTTGTCAAAAATATTTATTTTCAACGAAAATTTTGTTTAAATTTTTTTAAAGAAATTTTGTCAAAATTTTATTTTTAATAGGAAATTTTTGTCCAAGTTATATTTCTATCCGAAAATTTTGACAAAATTTTCATTTCTCTATGGAAAATTTTGTCAAACTTTTTTTCTATAGAAAATTTTGTCAAAATTTATTTCTATAGAAAATTTGTCAAAAATTTATTTCTTATAGAAATTTTGTCAAAAATTTATTTCTATAGAAAAATTTGTCAAAAAATTTATTTCTATAGAAAATTTGCTCAACAAATATTTGATTTTTATAGAATTTTTTTTTTTCAAAAATTTATTTCTATAGGAAATTCTGTCAAAAATTTTTATTCTCTAAGAAAAAATTTTGTCTAAATATCCTATTTTTATAGAAAATTTTGTCAAAATTTGTATTTCAAAGAAAAATTTGTCAACAGGAAACTCTTGTAAAAATTTTATTGCTTATAGGAAATTTTTCAACAATTTTAATTTTGTTAGGAAAACTTTTGTCAACATTTACTTATTTCTTATAGGGAAAATTTTTGTCAAAAATTTATTCTATAGGAAAATTATGTTCAAAGTTTTATATTTCTATAGAAAAAAAAAAAAGTTTGTCAACATTTTATTTTCTATAAAAAATTTTGTTAAAATTTCTATAGAAAATTTTGTCGAGAATGTTATTTTCTATAGAAAATTTTGTCAAAAAATTTATTTCTAAGAGAAATTTTTGTTCCAAAATTCTTTATTTCTATTAGTAAAATTGTAAATTTTTTATTTTTATAGAAAAGATTTTTGTTTAAAAATGTTATTTCTATAGAAAATTTCTGCTAAAAATTTTATTTCTATTTAGAAGATTTTGTCAGAAGTTGTTATTTCTATAGAAGAAAATTGTGAACAAATTTTATTTCTATAGAAAAATTTTTTTTTTCTAAAAATTATTTCTATAGCAAATTTTGTAAAAATTATATTTCGATAGCAAAAAATTTTGTCAAATTTTTATTTTCTTATAGGGAAATTGTCTGTCAAAATTTCATTTCTATAGAAAATTATGTCACAAATTTATTTCTATAGGAATTTTGTCAAAATTATATTTCTATAGAAAAATTTTGTTTCAAAATTTTATTTTTGTAGAAAAATTTGTGTCAAAATTATTATTATCTATATACTCATTTTGAAATATGTTTATTCTTCAATGTCCGCTTTTATCATAATTTTAGAGTTAATATCTAACAGTACATTTAATGCATGAATAAATTTTCCAAAAAGTCCACGAGGAACCCTACCCATCGGAGGTTAAGGATATGGTAAGTAAGCTCATATTATCGCCTCTAAAATAGCAATTTTCAACAGCTCTTTTTCTCTTAATAATCATTTTTAATGAAAAATAAAAAGTTATACTTTTTATTCTTGCTTTTTACAGATTTATTTCAATTTTAGTGCGTTAAACTCGAATTCAAATATGGTCGATTCTCTGATATTTGCCAGAAAGATAGAAAATTAAGGATGGTTAGCAATGAACGGTCTGTACATATTTTTTTCGGAATAATTTTCAATGCATTTGAAAACAAAAAAATCACGCATTTTCAATTTAAATAGCATATTTACTAAACTAAGATTAAAGCAAAAAAAACTGTGAATTAAAGCACATATAAACTAAGAAGTAAAAAAAACACTATGCAGCGTTCTCTTACTTGACTTTCAAACACAAGTTCAAGATTATCATAGGCCAGTGTTCATTTCATAGTATACGTCAAAATATATTAATAAAATGTTTTTCAAAAACATAACAAAACACGTCCATGATCAGATAAAATATTTGCCTATACATTTGCAAACATTATGATAAACTCATGAAACAATGAGTCTTTTTGTAGAGACTTTTCAATAATCGAAAACGGTTTTAGTTTTGAAACACTATACAATATGGAAGATTATAACGAACCCTAAAGTTCTATTGGTTTAGCCCCATGTTTACAAACTCTTTATGATAGATCACTTCATTAAATCTTTTGTTTCTAAAAACACAAATACGTCATTGTCTTTTTGATGACAACAAAATTCGTAAATGGTAACGAACAAAAAAAACAAGAAATTTAGTATCATGTCTATTAATTTTTGATGATTCAATTTGTATTACAACGCAAAACAAACGCCTGAATCCATGGTATAACCCAGGGCGTTTTGTAAGTGTTTGTTTATTTTTGCGCTTAAGCGTTTTCTAACTTAATTTTGTTAGGAATTTTTGTTTTATTAATTATTCATACGGTTTTATGGTAATTGCGATTTAAAGCCTGATTTAGAGTCAGCCGTGTCCATGTTTTGTTCCTCCTCGAATACAAATAAGGGGAATTCTAATTAAGTATTAATTTCTGTTACTTTGTTTCACTTTCGCATAAAAGAATAATTATATTCTCATAT
>PGFW01019550.1:31609-48053 GCA_003123925.1 Haematobia irritans | reverse complement strand
ACCATTAGAAAATTCGCCACAATTTATCTTCCATAGAAATATTTTATCAAAATTTAGTTCTTGGAAAGCTAAAAATTTTAAATTTATTCCAATAGAAAAATTTGGCAAAATTTTGTTTAAAAATTATTTCTGTAGAAAGGTTTGTTAAAATTTTATTTCTATAGGAAAATTTTGTGGAATTTTTTTTTCTATAGAAAATTTTGTCCAAAATTTATTTCTATAGAATGTCAAAATTTTATTCTAAAAAAAAAATTAATAGAAATTTTAGTTCTATAGAAACCTAAAAATGTTAAATTTTATTTCTATAGAAAATGTTGACAAAATTTTATTTCTATAGAAAATTTTTGTAAAATTGTATTTCTGTAGGAAGGTTTGTCAAAATTTATCAACAGAAAATTTTGTAAAAATTTATTGCTATAGGAAATTTGTCAAAATGTTTATTTCTAGGAAAATTTTGTCAAATTTATTTTCTATAGGAAATTTTGTCAAAAATTTATTTCTATAGAAAATTAAGTCAAAGTTATATTTCTATAGAAAATTCTGACAAAATTTTATTTTTATAGAAAATTTTGTAAAAATTATATTTATTTAGAAAATGTTGACAAAATTTTATTTCTATAGGAAATTGTGTCAAAATTTATTTTTAAGAAAGAAAATTTTGTCAACATTTTATTTCTATAGAAAATTTTGTCAAAGTTATATTTCTATAGAAAATGTCAAATTTTATTCTAAGAAAATTTTGTCAAAATTTTATTTCTATAGAAAATTTTGTAAAAATTTTATTTCTATAGAAAATTTTGTCAAAATTTTATTTCTATAGAAAATGTTGACAAAATTTTTTTTCTATAGAAAATTTTGTCAAAATTTTATTTCTATAGAAAATTTTGTCAAAAATTTATTTCTATAGGAAATTTGTCAAAATTTTATTTCTAAGAAAAACTTGTCAAAATATTATTTTTGTAGAAAATTTTGTCAAAATTGTATTTCAAAGAAAATTTTGTCAACAGAAAATTTTGTAAAAATTTATTGCTAAGGAAATTTTGTCAAAAATTTTATTTCTAGGAAAATTTTGTCAAATTTATATTTCTATAGGAAATTTTGTCAAAAATTTATTTCTATAGAAAATTATGTCAAAGTTATATTTCTATAGAAAATTTTGACAAAATTTTATTTCTATAGAAAATGTTTTCAAAAATTTTTATTATTTTAGACATTTTGTCAAATTTTTCTAAAAAGTTTTGTAAAAATTTTATTCTATAGAAAATTTTGTCAAAAATTTATTTAAAAATTTTGGTCAAGTTATATTCTATAGAAATTTGTCAAAATATTATTCTATAGAAAACATTTTGTAAAATTTATTTCTATAGGAAATTTTGTCAAATATATTATTTTGATTAGAAAATTTTTCAAAATTTTATTTCAAACAAACTTTTGTAAAAATTTATTTTAAAGAAATTTGGAAAATTATTTATAGAAATTTTGTCAAAATATTATTCTATAGGAAAATTTTGAAAGACATTTTATTTCTATAGAAAATTTTGTCAAAAATTTATTCTATACAATTTTTAAAAATTTTATTTTCGTACAGAATTTTTTGTCAAAATTTATTTTATAGAAAATTTTGTCAAAATTTTATTTCAAATAAAAATTTTGTCAAAATTTATTTCAACGAAAATTTTGTTAAAATTTTTTTTAAAGAAAATTTTGTCCAAAATTTTATTTTTATATGAAAATTTGTCAAAATTATATTTCTTTCCTAAATAAATTTTTCTTGACAAAAAATTATTGACTTTACACTATAGCAATAAATATTTTTATCACAATTTTTCTGTTGACAATATTTTCTTCTATTGAGAAATATCTATTCGTGTTTCGAAAAACATATATATTTTCTTTAGGAAATAAATTATTTTGACAAGTATTTTCTAAGAAAATAAAATTTTTACAAAAATTTTCCTATAGAAATTAATTTTATTGACAAAATTTTCTATAGAATAAAATTTTGCCACAATTTCTATTGAAAATATATATACTTTTGTTAAATTATCTAGATAGAAATAAATATTTTTCGACAAAAATTTTCTTATATAGAAATTAAAAATTTTTTTACATAAATTTTCTACTAGTACAATAAAATTTTGTAGAAAATACAAATTTTGTGTGTAGAACAATAAAAATTTTTGACATTTTTCCTATTTAAAATATAATTTGGAATTATTCTTTCTATAGATTAATTAAAGAAATGTTAGAAACTCTAATTTTATTTTCTTTCTGTCAAAAAAAGTAAATATTTGGACTTATCAAATTTCCATATAGAAATAATTTAATCTTTGTCAATTACATTATGTTACTAAATAAATATTTTTTTACTATATTGTTTCTATAAAAAAATATACTAAATTTTGTCAGATTTTTCTTTTAGAAATATAACTTTGACTTAATTTTAGATCATTTTATATATATTTTATAAAATTTTTGACATTCCACAAATATTCCTATAGATAAATTAAATTTGTGACAAAATTTTCCTAGAATATAAATTTTTGACAAAATTTCCTATAGCAATAAATCTTTTACAAAATTTTCTGTTTGATAAAATTTCTTTAGGACATAAGGGCCTTTACCTACACAGAAAATTACATCTTTTACAAGTCAAAAATTTTTTTCTATGAAATTAAAATTATTTGTCAACATTTTCTATAGAAATTATAATTCGTAATTTTTAAGAGATTTCAGTATAGAACTAAAATTTCTTACTAATATTTGTTTTCTAGAATAAAATTTTCTAATTCTAATAGAATTACAATTTTTGCTACAATTTTTTATAGGTAATAAAAAATTCTAACGAAAAAAAATTTTTCTATATGGAATTATTTTTAAAACAAACCTTTCTATCTCGTGAAATAAAATTTTCAATTTGTAAAAAAATTTTGCCTAATTGTTCAATACAATTGAATAAAAATTTATATTCTTTGTTTACATAAGAACTAAAATTTTGATACAAAATTTTTCTTATGGAAATATAAAACTTTGGCAAATTTTTATGGAATAAAATTTTTAACAAAATTTCTTCAGTAAAATTTATATTTATTATTTTCAATTATATATATTTGTTCTTGTAGTTAGAGTTACCACTTTTGCTCGATTAATAGTAGTTTTTTTATACAGTATGATTCGTCGCATTTTGGTAAAAAGTATTATACTTTCCTCTTCTTTAGAGGATAACAAACTAAATTAATGTCACAGATGTTAAAACATAATAATATATCTATCTAGACAACAGTTTGTCAACATTTTATTTCTATAAATGATAATTTTGTAAATTTCTATTGATAACAAATTTTTATTGGTGCGCGAAGATGTTATTTCTAATATTAGAAATAAATTTTTAGTAACGAAAATTTATTCTAAGAATATTTTTCATCATGAAAAAATATTTTTTATATTCATAATGTCAGAAAATTTTGTAAAATTTTTCAATTAAAAATATTGTATATTAATTTGTTGTTTGAATAAGCAATCGAATAAGTAAATAGTTTCATATAGCAATCAAACATTTAGTTAAACGAATTTTCGCCATACATTGTTGTTAGTCTCTGGATATTTGGTTTGAGTATTTTGTATGGATTTTTCTTAAAAGATATTAATTAAAATTTTTTTAGCCTTTAAAAAGACTATAAAATTGGGCTTGGTTCGAGTACGAGTATTTTTGTAAAAAGGTTTGTCTTAACCTCATGGCTCTTTGGTTGTTACCACTCCATCTATCCATCCATCCAATAATCAATATTCCTCCATGATCATGGTTTCATAAAACGCCTACATAAGAATCGAATGATATATATATGAAGCAAAGCAACAATAACAAAAACAACAAGCAAATAAAGTTAAGCCAAATACCAAAAGAGACTTAAATTGAAAATTTTAAGACAGATAATTAATTTAAAGAAATACAAATAGAAAACTGTTCGAAATCGTTTATTTCCCAGTCAAAATGGGCGTTGCCATTTGTCTCTATGATAGCCATTGAATTATATTTACCCTTACAAACAAGGATTGAAGTTTTTTGCTCTCTTCTTTGAGGATTTCTATTTTGATGTGCGGTGTTTTTGACTTTAACTGAAAATTAATAAAGTGGATTAGTTGCCTGTTTGCGGATATTTATTAATTTGTGTAAATAAAGATGCTGGTGACATGTTCTATATATCCTCTTGCTGCAATTAAGGTGGACTTGTTTGTTATTGTCTGATGTCTTTGGACTTGGAGAATCAAGTTCAAAACCAAATTTTAAGTTTACCCACAAAGAAAATTTAATTAAAGGTTTTTTATCTACCAGTGTATGCTAAGGTGAAACACTAATATGTTTTGGAACAATATCAAACAAAAATTGTTTGGACCAATCTTCGAAAATATAACCATGCTTGGACAGCAGAACGTGTTTGTGAAGTTATGTTTAACAGCAAGCGATTTTGCTGTGAGTGTGCAGGCCGCTATTTTGTTCCGGCTTTTCGAGCCAACAAGATCTATATGGACAGACTATGGAAATGGTCCGCACTAATTAAAAGTTTTTCTTTTTCTACCAGTGTATGCCTAAGGTAAACATAATATGTTTGAACAATACCAAAAAAATATTTTTTTTTTGACCAATCCTGAAAAGTATATATGCCTTGAAGCGAACGGCTTTGGAAGTATATGTTATAGAAGCGATTTTTTTGTGAAGGTGCAGGCCGCTATTATGTTCGGTTTTCAGACAGCAAAGCAAGATCTATATAGGAAGACTATGAAAAATGTCCACTCGCTCGGACTGAAACATGTATAAGTCAGGCATGTATAGGTTGATCAAGTTTTTCACCTTCGCTCGGACTGAAAACATTTATAAGTCCAGGTATGTATAGCGTTGATCAAGCTTTTCAATTTTCGTTGTCATAAAGATTCGAATGATATTTATAAAAACTCATGTATTTGGACGTATATCTTCTTTGATGACAGGCTAACATTAAAAACAAAATTATTTAAAAATAAATTCCCCAAATGATGATCAAAACCACTGTCTTTTATAAGAGGGTAACCTTGGCTACCTATTTGTCGGCTATGGTGGCCTCTGCATAACCGCAAACATCGGTACTTTTGAGATCTGCGAAATAGTAGAATATCTGTAAATTGTTGATAAATTGCGAAACATCGATTTTAGTTTTTATTTATAAGACGATAGTATGTCGGTAGACTCATGCTCGAATTGGATTCATGAGCCTTATGGTAGATAAGTCTGTTTTATCAAAAAGTTGGTACAATTGTACTTATATTCGGACAAACGAATTCCGCCAAAATTAAATTTATTCATACAATGATCCTATTTGGTACAATTTGGAATCTTTTAGAAAATATTTTTAAAATTTTATGAAATATTTCCATTGCAAGCTTTAATAACACAATTGCAACAGCAAAATTAGAAAATAGAAAAGTGCCCGCATATGTAATAGGTACTTTTAGTTTAATGTGGTATCACAATGGCACTGAATAGTCTAAGTGATGCCTGAATCTTTAATTCCGGGCGTGCCACTTTAACCTAACCTAACACAAAAATTGCAACAAAACAATCACCATATCCAAGTCGTCGAGAGATCGGGCTCGAACGAGGAGAAAACTAATTCATGGATTTTGCTAGTATTGGTTGCCGTTTCGGTGTTTTATGCTATGAGCCTCTTTAGATTTTTCGCCAAATTCGAGTTTAAACATTTTTGGAAATTTTATCTTATTTTCCGCATGGCTATAGCTCGAAAACTGCTGTGATTTTTTTTATTGCAGTCTTCAGCAATTCAGTTGTAGCTCTTGACTCGTCCAACGAAAATGTTGAATATATTATGTCGGAAAAATATCTTCATGCTCAAAACTCGAACTCGATGTCGAAAAAATACCACTTTTTCACCGATTTTTTCCGTTTTTCGTCTACAGCGGTTGAATTATTGAAAATTTTACCAAACAATTAAGAGAAGAATGGTAGCCTAAAAACAATTATGAACAAGTTTCTAGTAAATATCAACTTCATACATTTTTGCAATTTTATTTTTTTGATTAAAGTTAAATTCAATTCCAAATATTCAAAAATATTGCAGTAAATATTACTAACGTACATTTTCTTGTAGCTCCGTTTGGCTTTAACTGCCAGTTAACAGAAATTAATTGCAAATATCTTCTCTTCGGTTAACTTTAACTGAAAAATTTTTAGCAGTAAAATTTTAACTGGCATGGTGGAATATATGGCAAGATGACAGATATGTCCATAGTACGGTTTAAAAGTTCGTTAGTTAACGGAGCACTAACGGAGCTTCATGAAAATGGGGGTAAGAGTAATTCTACAACTGGATTTTTGCCTGTTTCCTTTGGGCACAAAACTTTTACAGGCCAGCAAAAAAAGCGACATCAAAAAAGTGGTATTTTTGGGATATGGAAGAGGTGCAAAATTGGCACAGAAACTATGAATTTAACACGGGCTTGTCATAGGACAGACGACCACCATTTCAACCAGACGTGATAGCAACCTGATTGTCTAAATGTAAAATTAATTTCTTCCCATTTTGCCTAACTTCCGAATCCAAAAAAGCCTTTTAATTGTTCTTTGGGAACTTTTTCGTTGGGTTATTTAAATAAATTTATACATATCAGTAATCTTTTCTAATTCATTCCGAAGAGTATACAGCATTGTATTTGTTCGTAAGGCCACAAACCTCAATTGACTAATAATATTAAAAATAATAAAATATAATAATAAATAAAAATAAATTAAAAATAAAATATAATATTCAATAATAATAATTATAATATAATAGATAATCTAAATAATATAATTAATAAATAATATAATAATAATAATATAAAATAATATAAATAATATAAAATAAATATTAAAATAAAATAAATATTAATCATAATGTATAACTTACAATAATAGCAATTTTTCCAAAACATACCTGAAAGAAAAGAAGACATAAAATAATTATTATTCAACATACATAAGATGTAATTTAATATCATTAATATACAACAAGAATTTAAAGCAGCAACAGCCTTAAGCAAGTTTTCTACAGTTAATAAATGTGGTTATAGTTCCGGAAACATATCTTAAAGCAACATAGCATAAGTATAAAAAGTGAAGGACTAATTTGTTACCTACAGATCAGGAAATAAGAAGAACAGAAAAATATTCCCTGAAACCAGAAAATACTATTGGCGACTGTGCTTCATCGTTGTACATAAAAGCAACATTTCACATTAATATGGGCAAATACAAAACTAATTAAACAAATAAATGCAGTAGTTCGAAAGAAAAATAACATTAGATGCATTTGGGATTAGTTTTCAAACAAGGTGCATGTTAACTAGCATACAAGAGATGACATGCAAGTGGCATTACTTTTTTGCAAAAATTTTTTTTATTGCAAACTCTATAAGAGTTTTTTTGCTAGTCATTCTGGTTATACATATGCGTCACACAGTAATTTAAATGCTTCAGATAGCTAGAGAGACACACCGAGTGTGTATAATAATAAAATGATAACTTCAAACTGGAATCCATAAAAACACGGCTAATAATTAAGACTTGTTTTGTTGCTATGACCATTAAGTTGAAAGAACGAAAAAAAAGGTTTTTTACAGCAACAAACATTTTTGTTTTTGGCCAACATTCATTCTATGGTCTCTTCCAACATATTATCTAATAAAATTGAGATCATTTAATATTAGCGCAAAAAAAAATGTTGTAAGCATTGCCTCAATAAACTTGTTCTACAAGTTATTCATTGCAACAACTAAAATGATATCACCAGTATAGAATTATTCACGCCACAGGATTTCAATGGCACCCTACCGTCTGATGTTGTCTGAAAGCGGTAATACCGAGAGATTATTATTGTGACTTAGAAAAATCAACGATTAGTTCGTAATTCATTCGTTCTATAGATTTAATTCTAAAGCTAATGGTAAAAATGATAGCATGACGGGAAACTATTCAATTCATAAATTTAAAAATTACTCCATAAGCATTAACGATCCACCAAATTGTCTGGTGTTTTCTGAAAATTGCAATCAGAATATTAGTATTGTTTAGAATAATTAACAATTATTTTGAAGTTCTTTTCTATCATAGAATTCTATAAAAGCTAATGGTAAGAGAGCTAACTTGTTGTGAAAAAAAATCATAGAACTTTCAAAAATTAATCATAAAGCATTAACGACTCGCATTTCAATATTTTGTAAATAGATTTTAAAATATTTTTATATTTTTCCTATTAATTTTCATGTTAGCCTGATATCGATACAAGCGATGATTTTTTGTAATATATAATAATAAAATATCATTTCCCTCTCCAGCAACTTCGCATCATAAAATTCTGAAAATATTAAACAATGCATATGCCACTGAACCACTTGTTTGAATTCGTTTGTTTTACAAAGGCGAATAGGACACAGAAATATAAAACAATTGTGAAAACATTGTTCTATAGTTCACTCAACATACAAGTGTTTAGCAGAAACTCAAGTATCGGCTAAGTTGTCTTAACAATTTACCAATATGGAATGGCTTTAGTAGTTTTTACACTCATAGAAATTTAATTATTTCAAAAAATTCCTAATCATGAATAGTCATATACATTAACAAAACAAACAACAACAAAAAAACATAATTTGAAAAAAGAATTTAACTTATTTGACATGAAATTCCTATGGAATTGTCTACTGAAAAGTGAAATTTTTGATTCATTTTTTTTTTGTGCATTAGCTTCTCAGCATAACCGAGCAAGGAATCTGTGTGAAGACTATAATGACGAAGCGTCATTTCTGGGCTGATGCGTATCCTCGGAAAATGTTTCAAGATGGTAATATTATGCTAAAGCAAGATGGTATCAAACGATGTAGTGAGAGAACGGGTTTTAGGAATTTACAGACAGCATAATTTAGTCATAAAATTTTTCAATTTTACGAGTAGAAAATTTTGTCAAATTTTATTATTTCTAGTAAATTCAAAACAGTTTTATTCTCTATAGAAAATTTTAGTCAAAATTTATTTCCTTATTAGAAAATTTAGTTCACAATTTTATTTCTATAAGAAAATTTTAGTCAACACTTTATATAAGAAAAATTTTTGTATTTTATTACAAGAAAATTTGTCAAATGTTATATTTCTATTTAGAAAATTTTGCAAAAATTTTATTTAAGAAAATTTTTGTCAAAAATTTTATTTTTTATCAGCAATTTTGTCAACATTTTATTTTTATAATTTACTTTTTAAGATCTTGCAATTCTATAATGTAAATTTATTTCATGATATTTACAAATTATACTATGAAAATTTTTAAATTTACTAAAAATTTGTCAAAATGAGCTAATGAAAATTTTGCAATTTTTCAAGAATTTTCAATTTATCAAAATTTGCATTATATAGAAAATTTGAAAATATGTCATAGAAATTTTTCGAGTTTTATTTCAAACTCTCAAAATTCTAAGAAAATTTTGTTCAAAATTTACATAGAATTGTCAATAAAAAAAAAATTTTTACTGTAGAAATTTTCAAATTTAATTTTCTACGAAAATTGCCAATAATTTCTACAGAAATTTTTTTCAATCAATTTTAATGTTTATTAAAAATTTTGAATTAAAATTTAATTTGATTAGACAAATTTTGTTATAACAAATAATATCAAAATAAAGAATTATCAATTTAATTCTTTAATGGACACAATCTTTTATGTAATTATTCTACTGAAATATTTTTAATGAATACTATAATTTCTAGTGATTTGCAAGACATTTTCATTAAAATTTGATATTATTTCACGAAATGATTTGATCAAATTTTTTTTTTGAATTGTCTTATTCTTACAAAATTTTGTCAAATATTTATTTCTATGCAAAGATTTCTGTCAAAAATTATTATTTCTTATAATTTGTAAAATTTTGGCTTGCAAAATTTTCTAATTGATTCTGTAGAAAATTGTGTCAAATTTTTTATTTCTATAGAAAATCAATTTTAATAGTTGGAACAAAAATTTTATTTCTAAGAAAATTTCTCAAAATTTATATTTCTATCGAAAATTTATGTCATAAAATTTTATTTTCTATAAAAAACTTTGTAAAACATTTATATTTGATAGAAAATGTGTCAAATTTTGTATTTCTATAGAAAATTCTTGCTCAATAATTTTATTTCTCATAGAAAAGTTTTGACAATTTTAATTTCGTATAGAATTTGAAAATTTGTTTCAAGAAATTTTAACAATTGTATCTATAGAAGAAGCTTTCTAATAGTTAGAAATTGTTCAATACTTTCTATACAAAATTTGTCAAAATGTTATTTCCGGATAGAAAATTTTTGTCAAAATATAATTTGTATAGAAAATTTAGTTCAAATTTAATTATCTATAGAAAATTTTGTCAAAATTTTTATTTCTATAAAAATTTTACAATATTTAATTTTAGCGATAAATTTTGTCAAAATTTTAATTTCTATAGAAAATTTTTCTGAAAAATTTTAGTTTCTAGGAGAAAATTTTGTAAAAATTTCTATGTTATTAGAAAATTTTTGTCAAAATTTTATTTCTATAGAAAATTTGTTCAAATTTTTATTTCTATAGAAGATTTTGTCAAAATTTTATGATCTAATAGAAACTTTGCTCAAACTGTTATTTCTATAGAAATTTGTCAAAGATTTATTTCTATAAAAAATTTTGCAAAATTTTATTTTATAGAAAATTTATGTCAAAATTTACTTCTAGAGAAATTTTGTCAAAATTTATTTCCATAGAAAATTTTCAATAAATTTATATTTCTAGAGAAGATTTGTCACAAAATTTTTTAATTTCTATAGCAAAATTTGCTAACAATTTGGTATTCTATAGAAAATTTTGTCAAATTATTCTATAGAATTCCATTATTTCTAGGAAAAATTTTGTAAAAATTTTTATTTCTTATAGGAAAATTTTGTCAAAACTTTATTTTATAGAGAAAATTTTGTCAAGATTTTAATTTCTATAGAAAATTTTGTAAAATTATTATATAGAAAAATTTTGTCAAAAGTTGTATTATTCTATAGGAAAAATTGCTGAAAAATTTTATTTCTTATAGAAAATTTTTGTCAAGAATTATAATTTCTATAGAAAATTTTGTAAATAAATTATCTTTAGAAAATCTGACATTACATGAAAATTTGTCAAAAATTTATTTCTATAGAAAATTTTGTCAAAATTTTTATTTCTAAGAAAACTTAGTCAAATTTATATTTCTATAGAAAATTTTGTCATAAAATTTTATTTCTATAGAAAACTTTGTCAAAATTTAATTATGTAATAGAAAATTTGTTCAAGTTTTAAATTTCTATAGAGGCATTTTGTCAAAATTTTATTTCTAGCGAAAATTTTGGGCCAACATTTTATTTCTATAGAATATTTTTGTCCAGAAATGATTATTTCTATAGAAAATTTGACAAATATTTTATTTCTATAGAAAATTTGTTCAACGGTTTTAATTTCTATAAGAAAATTTAATGTCAAACATTTTATTTCCTAGCGAAAATTTTAATCAAAATTTATTTCTATTTGAAATTTTTCAAACTTTTTATTTTATAGAAAAATTTGGTCAAATTTAATTTCTATAGAAGTAAATTCTAATCAAATTTCATTTCCATATAGAGATTGTTGTCCAAAATTTTTTATTTGTATCGAAAATTTTGTCAAAATTTTATTTTGTATACGAACATTTTTGTCAATAATTTATTTCTATAGAAAATTTTGTCAAAATTTTATTGTCTCATAGAAAATTTTCTTGAAAATTTGCTTTCTTTCTTTTCTATTTGTAAAAAATTTTATTTCTATGAAATTTTGTAAAAATTTTATTTCTATAGAAATTTTGTTTCAACATATTATTTCCTATAGAAAAATTTTCTGAAAATTTTATTGTCTTTAGAAAATTTTGTCAAAATTTTATTTCTATAGAAAATTTTGTCAAAAGTTTATTTCTTGAGAAAATTTTGTCAAAATTTTATTTCTATAGAAAATTTTGTCAAAATTTTATTTCTATAAAATTTCTGAAAATGTTATTTCTATGAAAATTTTGTCTAATTTTTTTTCTATAGAAAATATTTGTCAAAATTTTATTTCTTATAGAAAATTTTGTCAAAATGTTTTTCTTAGAAAATTTTGTCAAAATTTTATGTCTAATAGAAATTTTATGAAAATTTTATTTTCTATAGACCATTTTCTGAAAATTTTATTTCTATAGAAGATTTTGTCAAAAATTTTATTTCTATAGAAATTTTGTCAAAATATTTATATTCCGAAACAACGCTGTACATCCAACCATCATTGCAGTCTATAGGGCTTTGCCCAAATTACAATTTGACAGCAATCTTTTCCTCTGTTGGTTAAGCTACAACTTGTAGTTTAGTCAATGCATGGCTTTAAGCTGAGATCAAAAAACAAAAAAAAACAACAATAACGATTGAAGAGAAGCCAACAGTAACAAAACCAAACACGAATGAAAATATTATTATCTATAGAAAAATTTTGTCAAAAAAATTTTTTTTTTTATTTCTATAGAAACAGATTGTCTCAAAAATTTTATTTCTATAGAAAATTTTCTCAATTATGATTATTATAGAAAATTATTGTCCAAAAAATTTTATTTCTAAAGAAAATTTTTGTCAAATTTTATTTCTATAGAAAATATTGTCAAAAATTTTATTTCCAATAGAAATTTTGTTCAAAATTTATTTCTAATAGAAAATTATGTCAAAATATTTTTATTTCTAATATTTTCTATTCTATTATTTTCTATGAAAATTTTCTAAAAATTAATATTTCCTATAAAAAATTTTGTCTTAATTTTATTTTAAAAACAGAACTTTCCTCAAATGTTACTTCTATAGAAAATTAGACTGGAAGACATAAGTGGCTATCATTAGATTGCTCTCCAGCATTTAGATGTTCTCGTACCAATTGCTCGTCCATCGTGATAAATAAATAAAGTCAGATCATATTCATTACCTTTCAAGTGCAAAAATAAATGCGAATATATCGTACTACTAACACGAAGCTCAGAGAATCAAGATCTTTTGGGAAAAGTATTTCAAGTCGTGTATTGGACCAGGGGGGGGGGGGAGGGGGGGGGGGGGGGGGGGGAAAAAGCGCGCGATCGTGAAGAATACCCGCGCCAATAGTCAAATTGCAAAAAATTCTTGTCAGGTCGATCGTATCTCACATCAATAATTCTTTGAGTCCATTTAAAGGATTTCCTTAGTTTAGTCGTTCTTAGCGAATTTGATCCTAATTTCTTTAAAATAAGTGAAACATTTCGGCAGCTCTTTGAATAGCTATTCTTAGTACTAAGTTCGTTTCTCTGCGAAAAAACGAATATCTTCATCTAAATAGGGGTCTCAGGGGTTTTGGCCTGTTTATTCGAAATAACAGCCTGCCTATTTTTGTTCGTGCGAAAATCAAGTCTGTATAAATAAGTGGCTTTAAAATGTAACAACAGAGATTTCGGCGTTTTATTCTCACGCTAATAGAGTTTTTTATATGGATTATACAGTTTTTCGTGCGAAAACGTGATATAGTATAGCCTTTAGTAATCCGTTTAGCCACAATTATTGGTTGCCTGTCAATATTTAATTTCTTGTTAACCATACATACTAGAAATTCGTAAAATGATACTTATTACGTGGGCAATTAAAAAATTTTTTCGGTTTATAATATGTTTTTTGGCTTAAACGTTAAATGGCGAACCACACAAGCTTTTTATTTTCGTAACTGAACTAAATGAATTTCTTGAATAATTCACATATATAATTTTTTCATATTAATTCTAACATATATTAGCAGTCTGTAAAAACTCCTGAAGGCCAAACTCTTGGTCCTTGCTAATTTGGTAGCTCAGTATTTCATGATTAAACTACGTATGGTTAGAATCATGAACATGAAAAGCATTATTTTCTTGACGAATTTTTAAAAAACCACAAACATTCATGCTACTAATGGAACATGCTTCATTAGCCCTCATGAAAATTGATTCATCTAATCGCAACGAAAACTTTGTTAGCAAAATATTTTAAAAGAACTTTGTTCTTTATCTGTAGCTACATGCATATAATGGATGCAACGGGTAGTGCCTGCCGAAACGAATCAAAAAATTGAACAATTGAATTATTCCATAGCATTAAATAATAACATTCGAATCAAATGTTAGTTTTTGTTTGCATTAATTTCACTCAACACCTGGTCATACTTGTTGTCTCTCCAAAAGCCTGCCTGTCTATTGCAGTGTATAAATTTCTAGCAAGAATACAGACATTTGAGTGTGATTATAATAAAATGGGAAAGTATGAAACTCCACATAAGCCAAAGAAGGCAATGCAAGTTGAGATTTCAATTTAAAGACTCGAACATGAGTGAGTTTTTTTCCGCTCTCTTCAATGTATAGGTTAGTCCTTCTGATAGACTAGTAATTGCTTATTATAACTGAAACAATTCCTTATTCCACTGGTTTTAGTTATTTCCTTTCGTTAGTTTTGCTTGTCTCATAGATTTTCATTTTATAATTCCTATTAAAATTCTAAATCTCGAAAATGTAATACACACGGCATTTTGAGAGTTAGATTTTTCTTTTTAAGGCCAGTGTTAATAGAAAAGATAATGGACAAAGCAATAATGTTAAGCACCCAAGTTATGGTGACCAGTAGACCATCAGACATCACCAGCCACATGAAAATGATCTACGAAAAAAGTTTACTTTTCAAAGTGAAAGATTTGGCTTGGAGGAAGAGTTTTCAGTTTTAGGTTGAGTTCTATTTTCGCAACCGCCATTTTTTGCAACTGCCTAGGTCTCTTAAGTAATGTCTATGATGCTGTTGAAGGCTTTTTAAAGTCTTTTTTTTTTACATTGCAAGATTTCGCTGTCCGGCCACAAACAGATGCATTCTTATTCAGCTGGGCTATTTTGCCCACCAACTGGGTCGCTATCAAGCTATATGATGGAAAGCATCAATACCCAACGGGAGCCACTGACTTCTTAGGAGTAAGATCAACAAGAAGAAGGACGACGCGACGACGAAAAGGCTTCCTTAACTATGTAAAAGAAAAATTCTGGTATTTGAATCGTAAATAAACGTTCACTCTCGTTAGTAGAAAATGTTTGAATAGTAAGTGCGCACATGCGCAAATATGTCGTCCTATTCACATGTGACGGTGGCCACATATCCGACTTACACACACAGTAGGAAATGACGATGACTCGTGACCGACGATAGCCATTAGCAAGTCTTTAAAGCTGCTTGGGGAATTTTATTTTAGTTGCTAGTAAAAAAATCAACTAACGAATACCGTTTATTTTCTTTCTATGGTAAAACTTTTTTGACTAAATATCAAAAATCGACTAAATATATGGAGACCTTCTAGCATGTTGGAAATAGCAGAGTCGGAGTTAACAAAGAGGATGCATTTGTGGCATACTCGTAAACTTTCATTAAATGAATATAAATAATATTTAAATTAGATTAAAAATTGAAATTAATTTTAAAATTAAAAAATACAATTAAATTAACATTAAAAATTGAAATTAAAATAAAGTTAAAGTAAAATCAAAATTATTTAAAATTAAAAATTAAAATTAAAATTAAAATTAAAATTAAATTAAAATAAATAAATTAAAATTAAAATTAAAATTAAAATAAAATTAAAATTAAAGATTAAAATTAAATTAAATTAAAATTAAATTAAAATAAAATTAAAGGAAAATAAAATTAAACTAAAATTAAAATTAAAAACTAAAAATAAAAATTGAAAAATGAAATTGAAATTAAATTGCATTTGTGGCATAAATCTAAAACTTTCATTATATATATAAATTATATTTAAAATTCAGATTAAATTAATTGAAATTAAACTTAAATTAAAAGTAAAGTAAAAAATATAATTAAAACTAAATTAAAACTAAAATTATTTTAATTTTAGTTTTTAATTTTATTTTAATGTTAATTAATCAAAATTAAAATTAAAACTAAATTAAAACAAAATTAAATTAAAAAAAAAATAAAATTAAAATTATAAAATTTAAATTAAAAACTAAAACTAAAATTAATATTAAAATTAAAATTAAAACTAAAATTAAACTAAAATTAACAATTAAATTAAAATTAAATTAAATTAATAATTAAAATTAAAATTAAAATTAAAATTAAAATTAAAATTAAATTAAATTAAAATTAAAATTAAAATTAAAATTAAAATAACACTAAAAATTAAAAATTGAAAAATGAAAATGAAATTGAAATTAAATTGAAAATGAAATTGAAAATTAAATTGAAATTATAATTGAAAATTAATTGAAATTAAAATTGCATTTGTGCATACTCTAAACTTTCATTAAATGCAATATAAATTAATGATTTAAATTAGATTAAATT
>PGFW01019547.1:12374-33623 GCA_003123925.1 Haematobia irritans | reverse complement strand
CTGGTGTCCATTCTTGTCGTTTGGAACATCTTGGCAGCAAATTTTTATTGGCGCAATGCCTGCAATTAAAACAAAGCTATGTTAATGCTCCTCATTTGGATTTATTTACGTCATACGAAAAGAGATACTAAAGATTTAGAGCAGCGACATGTTCAGTACTAAAATAAAATGTGATTAAATATGATTGTTATTTTTTAATACGGAAAGAGCATACCAGAGGGGAATTCACTGGGGGTACTTAGAGTACAAAGTTATTTTTCCGATATTAAACAATACTTACAAAAGGCGCCAATTTTTGTTAGTTAAGAAAGATTTCTGTTTAAGCAGTTACACTGAAAAAACAGTAAATCACCAGGCAAGAAAAAATGTTGGCGTTATTTAAGGAAAATTGTCGAATGTATTTTTATGAAAATTTTTAAATTATCGAGTATTACAAATGCTACATGTACGCGATATTCACAAAAATAAGTAAATAATAAGTCATTATAAGAAGAAAACTTTGTAGTTTGGAGGAAGGAATGTGTAGTTCAAATCTGCGAAGTAATGTCTTAGTGCCACAAAAGTTCAAGCATCGGCGCATTTGTAGTAAAAATTTACAAATTTTAAAGAAATAATGAAACTTTTTGTGGAGGTTATCGAATTTAGTAAATCTTCTATACTTCGTTTGTGTACCATTTTCCGATTTTTAGTCCATTTTAACTAAGTACGCAAAATTTTTTAGAGTAAAGGAAACTTTCTCCAACATATAAAATAAGTTTAAATAGGTTTTAGTGAAATAGAGTTGTAATGTGCTATTGATGGTCGTGCATTAGAATTATTTAGATTTTACATATGGAAATGTTTTCATATTTATATTGTTTAGTAAACTTCTAGGGGAAAAAAATATTAAACGTCATAAATTTTGGCAATGAATGTTATTAGTACGTGAAATGTGTTTTTCTTTAAATTATTTTTCAGATCTAAACAAGTGCATATACGCCGTGAGTTACGGCCTTGGCGAATTTATGTACCCGTCCACCTGGATTGGTAGAAACTTCTACGAAAGGACTAGTCATTCCACAATCGAATACTCTGGGTTGGTATCTTAAAAAACTTTCTTAAATCGTTTTTTAATGTTGTTATTGTGCTTTACAGATCTATCAGTTATTCCGGACGACAGTGCTCGTGTCGAATATCCCTATATTGTGTACTTATAAGTTAAGTTCCGAGGCATAGATGCGATATGCTGACATGTTTATGGGATCGATAATCAACTATTTACCGATTATTAGTCATTCGCGACAAGTCGTATCCGATGTCGAACACACTGTAGAGATTTTCACAAACCACCCGGACATTCGTCCTAATATACTGATAGTCTGAAGCGCATTGTCAACCTGGTAATATTGATTTAGATACAAACCAAAGTTATATACGGCCGTAAGTTCGGCCATGGCCGAGTCTCAGTACCCTCCAATCTTGAGATGCGTAGAAACTTCATCTAAAGCACTGCCATCACAATCGTAATTACTTAAGTTGCAGGTAATCGCTGCCGATGGAAAGTTATCTTAAAATCTTCTAACATCTTCTAAATTGTATGTAAGTCGATAGGTAGGTTATATAACTTAAATCAAAAAGATCGATCCAATACGTTACATAATTCAGTTTGACAAAGTGGACATAATTTTGACAAACTTATTCTACAGAAATAAAAATATTTAACAAAATTTTCGATAAGGAAATGAGACCGATATGGCTCTCTCGCTCCTGTGATTGGACCAATTTTGGTTTTTGGTTCGATCAGCGACCATATACTAACACCACGTTGCCTAATTTGAACCGGATTGGATGAATGTGCTCTCAAAGAGGCTCCGGGATGTCAAATCTGTGAGAATGTTTTATGGGGGCTATATATAATTATGGACCGATTATGGACCAATTCTGGCCACGGTTCTGTTAAAGATCATATAGTTAACACCATTGTTGCAAATTTAACAACCGGAATTGATGAGAATTGACTTTCTTTGAAGATTGGCAGCCAAAGTCTGGAGGATCGTATTATATGGGGCGAATATATAAGTTATGAAACGATGTAGCGATCCAAGATTTTGCCATGGTTGTTAGAGAACCATATACCATTATCATTTGTACCAAATTCACGGCGGAATCGGAATGAAACATTTGCTTCATCATTTTGAGGCTGCCGCACACCCAAATCTGGGGATCGGTTTATATGGGGCGTATAATTAAATTAAGGACCGATGTGGACCATTTATTGAAACGGTTATGTTAGAGACATTCCAATACCTCATGTACCAAATTTCAGACCAGGATCGGAGTACATTTGCTCCTCTTTGAGCGCTTTCGACAAGACAACATATGAGGAGATCGGTTTATTAATGGGTCTATATTATAATATATGGACCGATGTGACCAATTTTTATGCATGTTAGTATAGGACAATACACATCATGTACCAAATTTCAAAGGCAGGTCGGATGAAAGTTGCTTCTTTTGAAAGCTCCGCAACCCAAATCTGGGGAAATCGTTTATATGGGCGCCATATTTAATTAAAGGAACCGATGATGCGAACACAATTAATTGCCAATGATTGTTAGAGACCACTAATACAAACACCATGCTACAAATTTACAGCCGGAAATCGGATGAAAAATAATGCTTCTGTTAGAGAGACTCCACAAGCCAAATCTGAGCGGGTATCCCTATTATATGGGGGCTTACGTAAAAGTGGACGATATGGCACCATTTTCAAGACCATCCCGACCTAAATCGATAAACAACTATTGTGCAAGTTTCAAGTCAGGATAGCTTTGTTTTCGTTCGGAAGTTGCGTTGATTTCAACAGACGGGACGGAATCATTGTTAGATTCGATCTTCGAATTTCCAGCGACCAGAAATATATTACATTTATGGGTCTTTAGCGCATATTTCGATGTTTGTTACTAAACGGACATAATGACATAAAGATAATATACCATCCTATGATTTGGAGTCATAGGTAAAACTTATGTATAAGGTAAGTACAAATAATTTACGAATTCGACATGGACTTTTGCAAAATCGTACGAGCACTCGGTAATTGAAAAAGATGTTTATTCATATGTGTGGCTATTAATTTATATGTTTTGGTAACACAAATTTTTAAACACAATATTTATTGATGATGCAACACTATAAATGTTCATAATAGCATAACATGATTTGGGACAGTATAATGATTTAATATGTAGAAAATACTTTATTTATGATTTGCGGACATAAATGATTTAATGTATAAATAATATGCTTGAATGCAAACAATATATCTAATTTAGAGTAGCTAATAACATATATGAGGTATTAGTTAGATTGGATCGAGCGCATATTTAACAGGAGCGATATTGAATTAAGATTGAGTTGGTTGTTGCAGTTACTTACAAATTAAATATTCTATTTTTCTGGCGCATTGATCAGCATACTTCTTTGATCTTTACAAAACTGTGTGGTCCACTGTTAACGAAATCCTCACGTCCGACAAAAAAGGTTAAAATTAAAATAAAATAAAAAATCATAATTGTATATTTCTTCTTACACAATGTTTGGTAATTACAAGAAAAAGGTGCTAAAGGGAGTACGTATGTTCAGTTTTCAAGCTGAAAACCAGCTTGATTTTCACAGGTTACTTTTTTTAATTAGTTTAATATAAAATATAAATTACTTTTGCAATCAACTCCTTGGATCTTTTCCTTCATTATTTGGTAAAACTTTGATTCAAAAATATATCGAGTCTCGTCATATATTTTTTGTACTTTTAGTTAGTGTTTTGGTGGAAAAACGCCGAACATAGTATCCCTTTCAAGAACTAAAAATTTCTCGTGTGATAAGTGAGAGAGTGATGGGGAAGTATACAATTTGGGCAGAAAACAAAATTTTGATATTTAGGTCGAAACCTTATTTGTTAGCATATATTACTGTTTATTTCATATTCATTTGATGATTGTAATATATAAATAAATAAATAAATTTGAGCACAAATATTGTTTTGGGAGATAATTTTTTTAAGCAGTATAATATTTTTGGGTGTCATAAATGTTATCCAAAATACCTATTTTTATTTATTGGTTCACATAATAACAATGTTTTTTGAGAAGAAATCATTATGTTGATTGGATGCAAAATACAAAAATGTTTGGAAATTGACTTACCCAAAACAGATATTGTTTAAGACTCATATGCTTTCAAACATCATTATATATTGGGAGAGATAAACATTAAATTTTTGACGGCAATAGCAAAAATGTATACTGCTTTGAACAAAATTGTTTGGGAGTATATGGTTACAGAAAAGCGATTTTTTGTGAAGCGTGAGGAGAGCCAGATAATTGTAAATATGGGGCGTATATGGGGATATATAGGATTGATGAATTTGAATTATGGTACAATTTTTGTGTGATTGGAATCGATATTACTGAGGATTTATAACATATAGACCGATTATGGAGACCATAGTTACGTATGGTTTTAACGACCATATATAGCCAATTTTGTACCAATATTTTCAAACTTCCTCGGATTGAAATTGTCTCATGAGGCTCCAAACCAAACTCTCGGGATCTGGTTTATATGGGTAATATATGATTATGGACTGATACTGGACACTTTTGTAATGGTTGGTTTAATAATATAATATTGACGATCACCTATACGTACCAAAATTTCAAGCAGATCGGATGGAATTTTGCTTCTTCCAAAAAGGCACGGAAAGGTGAAATCTGGGACGGTTTATATGGAGCTCTATATATAATTATGGGCTATAGGAACAATTCCGCATGGTTGTTGGATACATAACTAACATGACGTACCAAATTTTCACGATGGGAAGAATCTTTGCTCTCTTCAAGCAGGGTTCTGGAGGCAAATCTGGGGATACGATGTTATTATGGGGCCATATATAATTATGGACGATACCGAACCAATTTTTACATGGGAGTTGAGCCATATTATTAACCCAGCGTACTCAAATTTCAAAACTGAATCAGATGAATTTTGTCCTTTCAGAGGCTCGGAGGTCAGAATTCTAGACACCTGTGATCGTTTATATGGGGGCTATATGTAATTTATGGCAACGATGTAGAACCAATTTTTGCATGAGCTTGTTAGAGAACATTATACTAAATAGAATGTTAGCCAAATTTCAGCCGGATCGGATGAAAGATTTGACTTCTCTTAAAGGAACTCGCAGCCAAAAAAGGCGGAGATCGTTTATAGGGGGCTAATATTAATAATTATGAGACGATATGACCATATTATTGCGAATGTGTTGTTAGAGGACCAGTATTTACTAACACTATTACCAAATTTCAGCCTGACTCGGTATGAAATTTGCTTCTCTTTAGAGGACCTCGCAATGCAAATCGGAGGGAATCAGGTTTATATGGGGGTATATATAATTAGGGACAACGATGTTGGACAATTTTTGCATGGTTGTGAAAAAGCATACATAACACATGTACAAAAATTTCGCCGGAAATCGGATGAAATTGCTTCTCTTAGAGGCCTCGCAAGCTTAAAATTTGGGCGGTCGTTTATATGGGGGCTATTACGTAAAAGTGGAACGAATAATGCCCATTTTCAATTACATCCGAACCTACATCATAACAATATTGTAGCCAAGTTTCAGTCGATAAGTTTTTTTCCGTTCGGAAGTTAGGTGATTTCAAAGACGGGCACGCACGGCCAAAAACGACGGTAACGGAGGACATGTCAGACGACTCACGAATTTCACCACGACCAGACTATTATATTACTTTTATGAGCGTCTTTAGAGGCAATTTTCGAATTGTGTTACAAACGGAGATGACAAAGTTAATATACCCCATCCTAATTGGTGGAGGGTATAAAAATTTAATAAATTGAAAACTATACATTTTTTGATAGTGTACAGAAAAAACAAGTAATTCTTTCTCTTTCCAAAACCAAAAATGCGAACACACAATCACCCATTTTAACCATTTGCTATATCCCATGTAAGGAAATTTGTTTGAAAACAATTTATAGATTTTCTGTTTAATAAGCGTTGACTTTTCAGAATGTGAAAACAGGTTTATAAGAAATAACAGATTTTTTTTAATTTTTCTCTAGTTGCATCTTCCCTCACAACAATGCTCTTCCAGGTTTTATTTTGTCTCAGCACTTTTTTCTGTAATACAATGTGGAAGAAATTATTACAATTTTAGAAGTTTTTCAAATGAATCCGCTGACCATAGAGTTTGTAAGTAAGCACTTGTCATTAACATAATAGACAATTTATCGCCATAACCAACAAACGCAAAAACCCAATACAGTCAAAAGGAGCTACCATATTATTGTGCACACACAAGTCGATGTAAAGAATTTTTAATTAAAGAAAACAAACCACTCTAGTCGGTACAACGAAATGGAAATAATGTATTTGACAGCTATTTCAAAAAATTTCGCAACATATTCGAAAGAAGAATAGTCCATAAAGCCAGAAAAGAACAGTGCTTGGTATAAACCAAAAAAAAAAAATGTGATGAAAAGTATTTTTTATTGCAAAAAAAAAAAACAAAAAAGAAATGTTTGCGGTACCAATTTTCCAAACTTTAACGTTTTAAACACGACTGATATTATTTGCTGCCTTTCTATGTTTCGTATTTGGACACAGCTATAAATCAATACGTGTGTTTGTAAAATAATTGAAATCAAAAATTTTAACATAATCGTTAAACAAGCGAAAAATATTTATACGATTGTTTAAAAAAGAGTATATATTAAAATTATATATATATTATTTTCTCCTAGCCGAAATCAGAGATTATTTTGCCGAATAGTATAGTTATAAAATTTAATTTACGTATTAATTTTACAGAACTATTTTATACAAAATATTAATAGAATATGTTATACATTAAAAAATTAAATTTTACTAAATCTTAAAAAATGTTGAATTTGTATTTTGTAACTAAAAAGTCGAACAAAACAAAAATCTTATACATTTTTTAAATTTTATGATTGGATTTTTCCAGCAGAAAATAAATCTTGTTAATTTATCTGTATTATTATTTTATTAGCAATCGAAATTTAAAAATAGATTGAATAGGCAAAAGTTCAAATAATTTTTCAAGAATAAGCAAATTGCTACGAATTTTTTCTGAAGAGTTTGGTGTAGTTGTTTTATTAAGAAATGCCATATGAATAGAGACTTAATATATATTTTGCAATATTATATATCTCTAAAATTGTTTTAGATATATGTCCAAAACAAAAATATAAAATACAGGCATAACGGTACTCAGAGCGTAGAGAGAACACATTCGAAAAATAAAGGGAAACTATTCGAAAAGACTTGCAATGATATTTCCTACATGGAGGAGTAGAAACATATACATTCACATTGGAAACTACTACAATAACATTATTCTAATATACATTGACAAAACACAACATCAAGGTAAGATGAGATGCAATTAAGATTAGAGAGCGAGAAGCACCGGAACAATTATAGAAGATAAAAAAGATATAAAATGTATAAGGGAATAAAAATAGAAGAAACCAAAGCAAAAAAAATGCACTGAAGCTGTATGAAAAATGTCTCCACCCATTCAAAGTGGGTGCTATGGATGAGGTGAAGATGGAAGAAATATAGGCCTAATATTCAACGAAACATTCCAGCCAATAACACCGTCGTTAATTGTTTAAGTTATTTAACAATTGCAACAATGCCTTTGTTCTGGAACATTTTGGAAGTCCATTTTGCTTTTACAAAACAAAATATTTCTTAACACAGACAGGCAGGCAAAGTGGCAATGATGTAGAACATGCGCCACTTTGCCTGCCTGCTGGCATCTGATACAACAAAAATACAAAAAAGAACATATTTTTTTCTTTTTCTGCCGCAAGTAACTTGCAAACACATTACAAAAAACCGTTTCTCACACACACTTATACCTTTACTAGATACTCTACATGTATTGACAACACTGATTTATCCGTTGAGATCACAAGCCAGTTGACTCAACGGTTTGCACACAATTTTCAGTTGAACATCACAATCCGTTTCAAGTGCGGATAACTCGATATTGTATATTTTATATTGTAAGTAAAAATGATAGAACAAAATATAAAAAAAAAAATATTTTTTTTTTCAAAATCTGTCTATTATTTTTTTTTTCGATAAAAGAAATGACTAACTTTGTGACTGATAAAGGATAATAACATATAAGCATATACAATGTAGAGAGCATTGGGTGTGGAAAAATAACTGCTAATTCAAAATTATGTTGGAATAACTGACATATATAACGGTTTTGTGTAGTAGTGTTGTTTTAAGTGAAATACATAATATACCAGTTTGTTTGATAACATTGTTATAGAAAACGTTCAGTATTTGAATTTTATGATATACAAATTTGAAAACGGCTTATTGTTATTGAAAAGAAAAAATTAAAAACACAGGTTTATGCATTGTTAAAGAACTTAAACTAGTTGCGACGAGGTCAAAAACCTTCATGTGAATTAACAAACAAAAAAATAATAATAAATAAATTAAATTAATGAATGCTAAGTCATATTTAAGCTATGGCTCATTGTTGTTACTCTGAAAGAAACCACAAATAGTAGCTACAAATTACAATATATATAGACCAAAATTACAATGCCCATTCACTCAAATCAAAGTGGGTCAACAACATCTTAGTGGAATTTTCAACTTCTTATTGAAACAAGTGTAAAATTTAAATTAAGTAGTGAATCCTGTAACAAAAAAACAACAAAATCTTTCCTTATATGTTTATATCATAATCAGCTTCCATTTGGAAAATAACAAGAAAGTTATGCAATTTCATTTGAAGAGAGAAAAGCTATAAGAGCAAAAAAACTCAAATATTGTGATTGTTTTGATGTTGCTTTGCCCAAAGCTTTCGGGAAGTATTGTGAATTTTGGCTTTATATTAGAATACCACACAGCACCCATAAAATGGATCGCTTGAAAATGTATATTTTTAGAATTTCCTTTCTTAATACTGAATTGTTCTTGATTGTCTTGACACCTCGCAGGCAAATGCAATCGGAACCCCTGGCCCGGAAAAGGCTTCAGGTCATATTATACTCTCTCTCCTAATATGTAACCTAATAACTGGGGATGTCTTCCAGGTTTGTTTGGAGAGATAAGCGTCCTAGAGCGAAAAAGCGACTTTAATTCGTTGACCACCCCAAAAAAAATTAGAAAAAAAATCACCCAAAACACCCTTAAAAAATTTTGCATTTTTTATATTGAAAAACTTATTTTTGGCCCAATTATCTCGACTAAACTAAGCGTCCTACGAGCGCAAAAAGTACTTTTTAAATTCGTGTACCACCCCCAAAGAAATTGAAAAAAATTCCACCCCAAAACCTAAAAAAATTTGAAAAATTTTTATTTAGGAAAAATATCTTTTGACCATATACTCACTTAAAATACTGCGTCCGTAGAGGCGAAGGACTTTAATTCGTGACCACACCCAAAAAATTGAAAATAATCCACCTCAACAACCCTAAAAAAATTGGAAATTTTTATATGAAATAAAACGTCTTTTGCCCATATTCTCCTTATACTAAAGCTGTGGCGGGGTACGAGCGGAAAGGACTTTAATTCCGTGACCACCCCCAAAAAATTGAAAAAAAATTCCATTCCAAAACCTACAAAAAAATATGAATTTGTTATAATGAAAAACTTTCTTTTTGCCACATATTTATCTCTCATTAAATATGCGATACCATAGATGCGTAAACAGGATCTATTAATTGCAGGTGACCAAAGCGCCCAAATAAAAATTGAAATCCCCCAAAAACGCTAAAAAAAATTGAATTTATATTGAAAAACTTCTTTTGCCCATATCATCGCTTAAATTATGCAGTCTAAGAGGCGAAAAAGGACTTTAATTCGTTGACCACCCCCAAAAAATTGAAAGAAATTCCCACCCAAAAACCTAAAAAAAATTGCTAATTTTATATGAAACTTATTTTGCCCATATCTCGGTAATAACTAAGCGTCCTTAGAGCGAAAAGGACTTTTAATTCGTGTTGACCACCCCCAAAAAATTGAAAACTCAACCCAAAACCTAAACAAAAAAATGAGAATTTTTTATAGGAAAACGCTTCTTTTTAGCCCATTTATCTACGCTTAAATATGCGTTCCTCGAGCGAAAGGACTTTAATTACTGGTTGTTACACTCCCCCAAAAAATTGAAAAATACGGGCATCCCAAACCTAAAAAAAATTGCACAATTTTTTATTATGAAAAAGTTTTTGCTCATATTTTTTCGTCCTAAAACTTAAGGCGTTCCGTAGAGCCGAAAGACTTTAATTCGTTGACCCCCCAAAAATTGAAAAATCCACCCACAAACCTAAAAAAAAATTTGAAAATTTTTATGAATGAAAAAACTTCTTTTGATCACTATCTCCTTAAATATGGACTGTCCTAGAGCGAAAAGGATCTTTAATTCGTGACAAACCCAAAAAATTGAAAATATCACCCAAAACCTCAAAAAAATTGAAAGTTTTTATAAATGGTAAATACTTCTTTTGCCCATATTTCTCCTGAAACTAAGCATCGTTATTGGAGCCGAAAAGGACTTTAATTACTATATAGGTCTTTATCGTGGACACCACCCCAAAAATGAATTGAAAAATCTTCACCCGAAAACGTTATTAAAAAAATTTTGTTAGTTTTTTATATGAAAAACCAGACTTTCATTTTCGTCCCATATATCGTTTCAATGATACCACTTTAAAAAGAATAACGTTACCTCAATATAAGACAGCAGCGAATATTAAGGACTTTTAGGATTCGTGACCACCCCCAAAAAATGTTGAAAAAATCACACCAAATTCTATAAATAAAACATACCTGAAATAAACCATCATTTTTATATAGAAAAGCTTCTTTTCCCATATTCATCTATTAAATATGCGTCCATAGAGCGAAAAAGTTTCTTTCTAATCCAAATACGTGGATTTCCACCCCCCCAAAAAATGTTAGAAATCCACCCAAAACCTTATATAAAAATTGCATAGGGGAATTTTTATACTCATGAAAAAAACTTCTTTTGCAATATCATTTCTTTCTAAAACTATCAGCGTTCTAAAGCGAAAAGGAACTTTAATTCAACGCCCATTGACTACCCCCAAAAAGATTGAAAAACTCCCCACCAAAAAAAATCTAAAAAAAAATTGTGAACATGTTATATATAGATTTACAACTTCTTTTGCCATGATCTCTTCTAAATCTAATTGTCAATCTAGAGCTTCGCAGGAAACAAGGAACTGTTAATTCGTGTTCACCCTCCAAAAAATTGAAAAATTCAACACCTAAAAACCTATCAAAAACTTAAGAAATTTTTATATTATATAGGATGAAAACTATTTTGACATTTATTTGCTCCTTTATCTCGTTCCCAATTCTAAACTAAAGCGTTCTAGAGTCGAAAAGAGACTATTTAATTTTTCGCTGACCATTCCCCCAGAAAAAATTATTTTCGAAAACCCAAATCATCCACAAGACTAATAAATTACCAATATGAACAATTTTTATATTTGAAAAACTTCTTTTGCCATATCTGCCTAAACTTTAAGCTTGTCACACTATCTTGAGAGCCGGATAAAGCGACTTTATATTATTCGCCTGCCACCCCCACAAAATTTTGAAATAAAATGGGGAACCACCGCATTAAGACCTTTAATAAAAAATAATGTATTGATTTTTACTATGGAAAAACTTTCTTTTGGCCTCATATCTCACTTAAATATGCGTCCCCTATGAGCGAAAAAAGGACTTTTAAATTTGGATCCACCCCAAAAATATTGAAAATCCAACCCAAGAACATTCCTAAAATCAAAAATAATTGAAATTTTTATCCATCGAAAAACTTCTTTATTGCCACATAATTCTCGATCACTTCCAAATTATATTGCGTCCACCCAATAAGAGCTTGTTTAAATAGGATTTTACCTTATATTCATTTGTTGACGCTTGATCCCCGGCACAATAAAAACTTGGAGAACAATTCGACCAACCAAAACCTAGAAGAAAGACATTGCTTTGTTTAAATAATTTATGATGAATAACTTCATTTTTTGTGAACTGGCATTTATTTTTTCTCTTCTTTTATTTAGCACTAAAATGCGTGCCTCTTAGAGGGGGCGGAAAGAGCACATTTAATCCCAGGCTGACCACCCCCAAAAAATTTTGAAAAACTCGCACCCAAAACCTTAAAAAAAATTGCAGGCATTTTATTTGAATATGCACAAACCTTCTTTCTTTTGAAAACCAACAATAAATCTCCTTTAATTCCCTTAAGCGTCCTAAGAGCGAATAAGGACTTTAATTACTTGACCACCCCCAAAAAAGATTGAAAAATCCACCCAAAAACCTAAAACATTTGCATATTTTTGATATGAAAAAACTTATTTTGCCCATATCTCCTTAAATATGCGTCCTAGAGCGAAAAGGACTTTAATTCGTGACCACCCCCAAAAAATTGAAAAATCCACCCAAAATCTAAAAAATGATAATTTTTATATGAAAAACTTCTTCTCTGCCCGATGAGTCTCCTAATATAATATATCAGCGTCCTAGAAAGCCGACAAAGCGATTAATTAAAAATATTGCAGTGATCCACCTCCTCAAAAAAGGGTGTGAATGAGAAAATCCACCCAAAATCCTAAAAAAATTGAAATTTTTATATGAAAAACATTCCCTGTTTGCCCCATATCTTCCTTAAATATGCTGTCTACGAGCTGAATTTTTGGGTTAAGGCACACTTTAACTTTGATGACCACCCCCAAAGCTTTAAAGATAATTGAAAGATCCACCGCAAAATTAATTTCTTAATTAATTAACCTATTCATGGAAATTAATCTATTTCCTTAAATAGTTGCAAATAATTACTGGCTTACTTTTTGGCCTCATTTATACTCATTTAAACTGTTAAATATTCTCGTCTGCGTGCTTTTCGTCTTTTCTTTTTAGGATTTAGAGCACGATTAGTATTTAGCGAGACAATTTAAACCCACAAATATTAAAGTCAAGTAGCACCATCCCCTTCTAACTGATTTTATAAACCAAACACACTCTGAAAAAAAGCTCCACCCAAAATCACCTTTAACCAAAAAATTTTGATAAATTTTTATAACCCTGAAAAACTTCTGGTTTCGCAACCCATCCTCAATCTCTTACAAATAAAAGCTATAAGTTTTTTAGTTGCGATTTAATTTAAGGAAATTCTTAATTTATCTCGTTGACCACGTTCTCCCATAAAAGAACCAAAATTAAATTGGCAAATAGCCCAGCCGAAAAGCCTAGTAAAAATAAAAATATTAATTATAAACCTTGAAATATTATATGATTATGGAAAATAACTTTCCTTTGCCCATATCTTCCTTAGAATATGCGGTCATAGAGCGAAAAGCGACTTTAATTCGCTGAACACACCCCCAAAAAATTGAAAAAAATCGACCCAAACCCTAAAATAAATTGCAATTTATTTATATGAAAGATTAACTTGTGTTTGCCCCAATATCTCGCGTATGAAATATAGACTTGTGCCTCGAGCGGAAGGGTCCGATAGTATTACTTTTTAGGTTTTTCGTGCGACCCACCCCCAAAAAATTTGAAAAAATCTCACCCAAAACGCTAAAAAAAATTTGATAATTGTTTATATGATAAAAGCTTTCTGGTTTTGTTTCCCAACATCTCCTTTAAAACTAAGCAGTACGCACCGAAGACTTTAGAAAAGGACTTATTTAAATTCTCCCCTGACCACCCCCAAAAAAATTTTGAAAAAACAATCTCTCCACGCTCATATAACCTGTCAATGAGAATCTCTCTATAAAAATTTAGATTTGAATTTAGTATGAAATTATAAGCTTCCTTTTGCCCCATTAATAAGTCTCCTTATTGGAATAAATAGACGGATCTTAATGGATAATGGCTCTCGAGTGAAGGACTTTTACATTCGATTACCACCCCCAAAAAATTGATAAAATCCACCCAAAACCGTAAAAAATTGAAATTTTTATTATGAAAAAACGTCTTTTGCCCTATCTCCTAAAGACGTAAGCTGTCCTAAGAGCGAAAGGACTTTATATTCCGTGACCACTCCCCAAAAAGTTGAAAAATCACCCATAACCTAAAAAAAATTGAAAATTCTTTTTATATGAAAAACTTCTTTTGCACTATGTCTCCTTAATACATATGCGTCCCTAGAGCCGAAAAGGAATTTCCAGTGCACCAACCCCCAAAAAAATTTGCAAAAAATCCACCCGAAAACCTAAAAAAATTGAGAAATTTGTTATTATATGGAAATCAAGACATTTGCTTTTTAGCCCATTATCTCTAATACCTAAGATCATATGAAGCGAAAGACCATTTAATATTCGGCTCTACCCTCCGCAAAACAATTGAAAAAAAAATCCACCCAAAAACCCAAAGGAATTCGTGGCACCAACCCCAAAAAATTGAAAATTTCCCCCTAAATCTAAAAAAATTGAATCCTTTATATGAACAATTTCTTTTGCCCATATCTCTAAACTAAAAGCATCCTAGAGCCGAAAGAGGACTTTTATTCGTGACCACCTCCCAAAAATATTGAAAAATCCACTCCCAAAGACCTAAAAACATTAAAGTTGTTGATATGAGAAAACTTCTTTTGCCCATATCTCCGTAAAACTAAAGCGCTCCTAAGCTCGAAAAGCAGATCTTTTAATCGCTGACCACCCCAACAAAAATTGAAAAATCCACCAAAACCTTTAAAAAAATTTAGACAATTTCTTATATGAAAAACTTCTTTTTGCCCCATATTTGCCTAAACTAAGCGTCAGAGCCGAAAAGGACTTTCAATCTCGTGAGCCACCCACAAAAAATTAGCAAATATCCACCCAAAACCTTACAAAATTGAAAATTTTTATATATGAAAAACTTCTTTTGCCCAAGATCTCCTAAACTAAGCGCACTTCAGAGCGAAACGAAGGACTTTAATTTCGTGACCACCACAAATAATTGAAAATCCACCCAAAACCTAAAAAATTGAACTCTTTTATTATGAAAAACTTTCTTTTGCCCATAATCTCCTTAAACTTATGCGTCCTAGAGCGACAAAGGACTTTTATCAATTTGTATGCACCACCCCAAAAAAATTGAAAAATCCCACCAAAAACCTAAAAAACATCTGAAAATTTTATAATGAAAAACTTCTTTTTTGCCCAATAGTCTCTTAAATTGCGTCCCTATGAGCGAAAAGGACTTTTAATTCGACTGACCACCCCACAAATAACTTGGATAAAAAGATTTCATTCTTCAATAAGAAAAACCCTAAAAAAATGATTTTCCTGTAATTTTTTTATATGTAAAAAGCAATTTTGGCCTTTTAAATTGAATCCAGTAGTCCTCCTTAAAAATTATGAAATGGGGGTGTCTTCTGGGTCATACGAGACGAAAGAGGCATTTAGAAGTACTTCTTATACTTTTTGCCCCTTAATTTGGTTTTTGTACCCTTTATTCGTGTACCACCCCCGGGGGAAAACTATTGAATAAATCCACTCCAAAACCTAAAAAAATGTGCTAATTTTTATTATGAAATAACTTCTTTTGCCCATATCTCCATCCAACACTAGAGCGTCTAGAGCGAAAAGGACCTTTTAATTCTTGACCACACCTATAAAAAAATTGAAAAATCCACCCAAAAAACCTAATAAAAATTGCAATTTTTATTTTATGAAAAACTTATTTTTGCCTCAATTATTCTCCTTAAATAGATGACGTCCTACGCATGCGGAATTAAGCGTTACTTTAATTCGTCGCCCACCCCCAAAAAATTTTAGGAAAATAATCCACCACAACACAATTCTAACAAAATTGATTTTAAAATTTATAATTTTATAAAAGAGAAAATACTTTGTTTTTGCCCCTATTAATATCTCCTGGTATAACCACCCATATGAACTTTTGTCCCTACGAAGACATGAAAATGGACTATTTTGAAATTCTTCCCCCGCAGTGACCACCCGCCCCCAGAAAAATTGAAATCACCCTTAATAAAATTCCTATTATAACATTTAAAATTAATGGCTAATTTTATATGATGAAAAACTTCTTTCCTTAAATTGCAAATGCCAGTAAATTCTTCACTTATAATAATATGCGTGCCCCTAAAGAAGCGAATTTTATTGACTTATCAATTTTTGTTGGCACCTACTTCCTCTCATTAAAAGAAATTTGAAAAGATCCACCCAATCAACTAGAAAAAAAATTTGAAATTTTTTCATATGAACAAACTTACTTTTCTGCTCACTATTTTTTCTCCTTAATATTTTTTATGCCGTCCTAGGTAGAGCGGGAAAAAAGGAATTGTTAAAAATTAACATTTCCGTGACCACCCCATTAATTTTAATTGAAATCCAGCCCAAAACTAAAAAGAATTATTATAAATTTTGGTTTATTTTTAAAAATATTATTTTTATATTTGAAAAACTTTCTTTTGCCAATAGTCTCCTAAACTAAATGAACGTCCAAGCGACAAGCCTAAGACCGAGTGGTTTTAACGAGCAGATTATACGATACTCCCGTGTGAATTTTTCAGATAGTTAACCACACCTGTCTTCGATTTTAATTTATTATCCACTGACAAAAAATTTTATTCTTTCCTATCTACCCAACCCCAAGAAGAATGACTCGCTCTTTAGATCAAAAAACTAAAAAACAAAAAATATTTATTAATTTGATTATGAAAAACTTCTTTTGCCCATATCTACCTTAATATGCGTCAACTCGCGAAAAGGGACTCTTAATTCGCTGTAGCCTACCACTTAATTTTACAAAAAAAGCATTGTAAATAAAGATAATACTCTTAGTCCTATCAAAACCTAATAAAAACAATGTATTTGCCAACATAATCATTTAAAATATATGATAGAAACTCTTCCTCTTTGGTTCATCTCATGCTCCTGATATAATCTGAATAATTTTCACCATCTCTAGCGTCAGATCCACTAAGTGTACATTATAAAGATTCTTAGTGACATAACAAAGTTCATGAATGGACTCCTTCTGTCCAGTAAAAATTTAAAAATAAAAGAAGATACATCAGAGCTATTCTGACCTGAGAAATACGATTTTAGTAAATCTTTACTCGCTTAATTTCTGTATAGTAATTTTTTCTCAGGTTTTTAGGTTCATTTATCTTAACGTACGCAACATATTATTGTAGATAGTAAAGGACACTTTTTATCTAAACATAATTTAATTTTGGAACTAAAATATAAGTTAAATGGCCTTTAGTGAAATAGGGCATCATGAACTTTGTATGTCACTAAAGACATTCTTTTTACTGGATGACGAATGTGAAAATTATTGAGTTCGCGAACGGAGCTAATAACTATTTTAATGTTAGTCAGTATCTGTTATAATATTGACGAATATTTACTATATTGGCTTCTAAATTATCTACACCTAAAGAAATTTGTTAGTTGGTGACAACAAAAATATCTGTGGTAACAACAGAAAGTTTGCTGAAATAACAAACATTGTGTGCTATTTTGTTAAACTCGATTACGCTTAAACATGTCTTAGCTGTCTTGGCTATCCAAACTCAATAAAAACAATGTAATGTAAAACTGAATTTTTCTCAAATGAAGGTATAGCAAAAAACAAAATCTTTGCTTATCGCATTTAGAAGCTTTTAAGGATATTATAGGGCTGGAATATATATTTTTGGTACTTTGGGTAACATTTTAGAACCTAAAAATTTTACGAATTGTTCTAGCGGACAACAATTCGCAATGTATAAAAGTACTCCAGAAACACACATACTGCTGTGTTATGCCATTAAATAACAGTCAAATCACAAAACACGCGAATCATTACATTGGAATCTTTTTCAGCTATAGCAAATTCTCCAATATTTTAAAACATGACAGTGAACAATGGAAATAACATAAGGTGTTTTTATTAACAACACAGAAGAGACACATTTCTACTCACTTCTATGCGAAATTTTTTGCTATCCCCCTGCATTATTGTTTTTGTTAACAAGAATGAAAAGAAAAATAAAAACGAAATTAACTCTTATTGAGATTGCTGGTAATATTATTTGGATGATTTGCTTTGGTGATATGCATAAGTTAAGTGCTTTTGAATGCTCGAACAAAGTTGTATGCCAAAAAAACGACAACGACAAATAATTAACAATTTGCACAAGTTGGCTATGCCTGATGATTTTGAAATTGAATTTAAATTCCAATCACACACAAAATCATCACCAATATCATTTTTAAGGTGTTTGTAAATCGGGAGATTTTTTTAGGTCATCGTACCTGATGTTGCCCGACTTTTGAAAGAAAGTGCTCAAAGTTACATACACCTTCGACTGTAGCTACAAATATAATTTAATTGTCATGTATGGTATGTATGTATGTGGTGAAATGATTATAGTCCGCAATAACTATCTCATATAGTAGATATAGTGGAATGGCATCAATGGTATAGGAAAATTGGAAAATATCATGGAATAACTAGGTGCTATATATTTGAGATGAGTGTATGTATTTATGCAAATGTATGTGGATGTGTATGTGTGCGTCAGACTGTGTGAATATATTTTTAGATCTATAGAATCGGCAACAGTACCATCAACATATATACACTCAAACACACACACCTACAGATTTAATCTCATCTACCCACAAATATTTAGGTAACTACATATATACACACATATACACTTATATGATCGAGCCTGAAAGCTTTCGGCAGTTCTCGATTGCTGCTGCGAGGTGTACACAATCAAGAACAATTCAGTATTTAGAAAGGAGATTCTAAAAATAACATTTTCAAGGCATCCATTTTATGGGTGCTGTGTGGTAGATTCTATATACCAAACAAAAAATTCACAATACTTCCCGAAAGCTTTGGCAAGCATACACAAAACTAAATCACAATATTTTGAGTTTTTTGCTCTATAGCTTTTCTCTTCTTCAAATGAAATTGCATAACTTTCTTGTTATTTTCAAATGGAAGCTGATATGATATACATATATAGAAAAAGCTTTTGTTGTTTTTTGTTACAGGATTTCACTACTTTAGAATTTATTACACTTGTTTCGAATAAGAAGTTGAAAATTCCACTAAGATGTTGTTTGACCCACTTTGATTTAGGTGATGGCATTGTAATTTTTGGTCTAATATTATTGTAATTGTAGACTACAATTTGTGGTTTCTTCAGAGTAACAACAATGAGCCATAGCTTAAATATGACTTAGCATTCATTTTAATTTATTTATTATTATTTTTTTGTTTGTTAATTCACATTGAAGGTTTTTGACCTCGTCGCAACTAGTTTAAGTTCTTTAACAATGCATAACCTGTGGTTTTTAATTTTTCTTTTCAATACAATAAGCGTTTATCAAATTTGTATATCATAAAATTCAAATACTGAAACGTTTTCTATAACCAATGTTGATCAAACAAACTGGTATATGGTATGTATTTCACTTAACAACACTACTACACAAAACCGTTATATATGTCAGTTATTCCAACACTTAATTTGAATTAGCAGTTATTTTTCCACACCAATCTCTCTACATGTATATGCTTATATGTTATTATCCTTTATCAGTCACAAAGTTAGTCATTGTTCTTTTTATCGAAAAAAAAAATAATAGACAGATGTTTGAAAAAAAAAATATTTTTTTTTTTAATTTTGTTCTACATTTTTACTTACAATATAAAATACTAAATATCGGAGTTATCCGCGACTTGAACGGATTGTGATGTTCAACTGAAAATTGTGTGCAAACCGTTGAGTCAACTGGCTTGTGATCTCAACGGATAGAATCAGTTGGTCAATACATGTATGCGTATCTGTAAAGGTATAAGTGTGTGTGAGAAAACGGTTTGTTTGTATGTGTTTGCAAGTTTACTTGCGGCAGAAAAAGAAAAAATATGTTCTTTTTTGTATTTTTGTTGTATCAGATGCGCAGCAGGCAGGCAAAGTGGCGCATGTTCTACATCATTGCCACTTTGCCTGCCTGTCTGTGTTAAGAAATATTTTGTTTTGTAAAAGCCAAAATGGACTTCCAAATGTTCCAAACAAAGGCATTGTTGCAATTGTTAGAAACTTAAACATTAACGACGGTGTTTATGTGGCTGGATGTTGTCGTTGAGATATTAGGCCTATATTCTTCCATCTTCACCTCATCCATAGCCACCCACTTTGAATGGGGTGGAGACATTTCTTCATACAGCTTCAGTGCATTTTTATGCTTTGGTTTCTTCTATTTTATTTCCTTATACATTTTATATCTTTTTTTATCTTCTAGATATGTGTTCCCGTGCTTCTCGCTCTCTAATCTAATTGCATCTCATCTTACCTGATGTTGTCGTTTTGTCAATGTATTAGAATATGTTATTGTAGTAGTTTCCAATGTGAATGTATAGGTTTTCTACTCTCGCATGTAGGAAATATCATTGCAAGTCTTTTTCGAAGATTTCCCTTTATTTTTCGAATGTGTTCTCTCTACGCTCTGAGTACCGTTATGCCTGTATTTTATATTTTTGTTTTGGAACATATATCTAAACAATTTTAGAGAATTATAATATTGCAAAATATATATTCAAGTCTCTATTCATATGGCATTTCTTAATAAAAAACAACTACACCAACTCGTTCAGAAAATAAATTCGTAGCAATTTGCTTATTCTTGAAAAATTATTTGAACTTTTGCCTATTCAATCTATTTTTAAATTTCGATTGCTAATAAGAAAATAATACAGATAAATTAACAAGATTTATTTTCTGCTGGAAAAATCCAATCATAAAATTAAAAAATGTATAAGATTTTTGTTTTGTTCGACTTTTTAGTTACAAAATACAAATTCAACATTTTTTTAAGATTTAGTAAAATTTAATTTTTTTAATGTATAACTATATTCTATTAATAATTTTGGTATAAAATAGTCTGTAAAATTAATACGTAAATTAAATTTTATACTATACTATTCGGCAAAATAATCTCTGATTTCGGCTAGGAGAAAATATAATATATTATAATTTTAATATATACTCTTTTTAAACAATCGTATAAATATTTTCGCTTGTTTAACGATATATTAAAATTTTTGATTTCAGATTATTTACAAAACCATGTATTGTATATGTTTCCAAATACGAAACATAGAAAAGGCAGCAAATAATATCAGTCGGTGTTTAAAACGTT
>PGFW01019536.1:0-10078 GCA_003123925.1 Haematobia irritans | reverse complement strand
TATTTGTTGTTAGTGTGTTACTGTGTGGGGTTTACAGATGTATAAAAGCGTGCGAGTCCATGTTTCTAATCTAGATAACCTTTGATAATATTTCAAATGCCCAGTTTTGATGATTGTCTAGTTATAGAGCAAACTGGCAGCCAACGTGGGACACCAAATTAAAATTAATTTTGAACCAAATATTTGTAGTTATCATTGATTTATTTGTCTTATAAGTGCACTTATTTACTTTTATTCCTTAAGTAATTGTAGTTTATTTTTTCTTTGCAGGTAAAATTGCGGAATCAATCGTCACCTTTAATATAAGGTAATCAAATTTAAATTCTACTACATAGACGACTGGAAACGACACTCCACATACGAATCAAAAACATGATTGAAAGCATAATTTAATATAATATTGCCAATAATTATCGATAGGGTCATTGACATTTCCATATTGGTTTTAAGTAGTCAAAAGATGACTGGACAGACCTAGCATCTTTCAAGGATTTGAATGTCACGAATGACAATCAGTCTCTTTGGACAATCTTAAGGTAGGTCTCCTTAGACAAGTTAGTAGTCTCGCCAAAGGTATCTCGCTAGATGACCAGAAAAAAATTTCGCTAAACGTATCGGAGGGACTCTCAATCGACGCTTGGATGTCTCTAAACGACAGAAAAACACGATTTCAGAATGAGTTTCGCTAGACTGGACCTAGAGCGATATATCGTTAGGCCTATAAAAATACGAGTTCATCTCTCTCTTCTTGACTACTTTAAAGGAGTATAGACGACAAGAACGAGTCTCGATAGGCGACTGGGAAGAAATATCGCTACACGACCGGGAAGGTGCCTTGAAACACGTCAAGTAAGAGTCTCGATAGACGTCTCGAAAGAGATTTGCTAGACTAGTAGAAGTAGTTTCACTAGACGGCTGTTACGTAATCTCTCTAAAAATGTTTGAAAGAGTCTCGATAGGCGAAAAGAATGATTATCGATAGGCGACTGGAAAGAAGTTTTGCTATTCAACTGGGAAAGTGCCTTGCATGATGGAAAGATTACAAGAAAGAGAATCGACAGACGACTGCGAAGAAGTCTCGCTACGCGACTGGGAATATGTCTAGCAAGACGATATGAAAGAGTCTCGATAGGGGTCTCAAAAGAGATTTGCTAGACGAGAGGAAGTAGTATCACTAGACGTCAGCTATGGAATCTCTCCAAAACTGTTTGAAGGAGTCACACGCAGATAAGGAATATGATCACCTCAAACATGTTTCGAAGAGCAAATGTATATTTTTGGACTGGTGACACGATGTAAGCATGTTTGTACGCAAAAAATGTATAATTTTCTCGCCAAACATAAATGATTTCCGAAAAAAACAATATACAATATTTCTGAGATAATCAACTGATTCCGCGATGAACATTGTTACATGGATCCACCGATGGCAAAAAATACATTATCTTTTGCTCTTGAAACATGTTTGATGTGATCATATTCCTTCTCTGGGTGCACGGAAGTGTTGGCTACTCAACTGGAAGGTAACTTGCAAGATGACCATGAAAGAGTATCGAATAGACGAATCGATTGCTAGATCTACGTAAGAGATAGTATCACTAAGAACGGACTTGTTACGGCTGATCCTCTCTACAAACTCCTTTCGAACAATAACAACTCGATATGACTCGGCGAACAGTCTCTGTTATCCTCACTCGAAAGGCTTTCTCTCGCAAGCGTGACCGAAAGGGTCCCTCGATAGAGACTCGAAGAAGTTCTGCTAGACTGGTTAGGGAAATCTCGTCTAACACAAGTTTGAAAGGAGTCTCGTTCAGCTCACAAAAGAGAGCGACTCAAAATAGATTTGCTAGACCCAGTACGACAAGTAGTCTTTCAACTAAGACGGCCAGGTTCGGGATTTCTCCTACTACCAACTGATTGCAACCGCGATCCTCGGAACGACGACAAGAACGTCACGTTTTAGCGCGACCTGGACAAAGAGAGTCTTGACTATTACCACTTGGCGGAAGTGTGGATCCTGCAAGGTACACAAGAAAGAGTTTCCGATAAAGGTCCGAAAAGAGATGTCTGCCCGGAATGGACATCTCTCCAAATTGTTTGAAGGAGCTCACGGGACGTCTTGCTAGAAACTCCGGGAAGGGCTACCCCTCGCCACGACTGACATGAAAGAAGTATCGAATCAGACTCGACTCGAAATGATCTCTGCGAGACTAGTCAGAAAGCTACGCCGTTCACCTTCGACGTCTGTCTCCCGCGAATCTCTCTCACAAATGTTTGAAAGAATTATGCTCCGATGAATTTTGAAGGGTCTCTATAGAGAGCAAAGGCGAAGAGAGTTTCGCAAGGACGATGAGCGCTGCACTAGAGATTAGAAATGTGTCTCGATATGATGCAGTACAAATCGATCTGCAACTAGATTATTTCCCGCTGCCTGGCATTAGAGGCAATGGGAAGGAGCTGCGCTGGACTCCCCCTCGGAAGCGAGAACGTCATTGGAAAATACTCAACAACAAAATCGCTTAGATTTTCTGAAAGAGTAATTGCTTACGACATTGAAAAGAATCCATCTTTAACGTCCATCTAATAGGAAACAACGCTAACCCGAGTTTTTCGGTGTATAAGAAAGGTGGAATTCATCTTGGGGGATCAGGAAGATGTGCCTACACCTCATTCATTTAGCTTTCTCGTCTCGCTTACCACTCGAGAGAGTATTCGTTTAAAGAAACATGCCCACTTTTCCTAGCCGAGAAGCTGTGGGTCAATGATTGTAAAAATTGGGAACCCGAAATGGGGCCCGAATTTATTTTTCTCTCACAACCACACTAGAGGTTTCGTTTTGTTTCTATCTTTACCGTCTCCTGAGTTCCAATTCACATAGTTGTTATTTCGTTCTCGGCCCAACGCATACTGTATCACTGTGACCTCTCCATTCCTACCACGATTTTTTCCGCTTCATAGTACACTGATCAAACAGGGATCAATGTGTATTTTCAACTCGGCCGATTGACCATGCGCCTCCAATCGCCTTTTGTCTAGCCATTTGTACCGAACCGCCTCCACTCTGATCAGCAGCAGCTACATACCTACGTACCCTAAACTCCCTTCTCGTTGGAGTTCGCTGGTGATCGCCAATGGCGCATTGGTATTTTTGTACCAATCTCTCGCCCGCGCTGACACTTACTCAAGTGAACCCCTAACCTCTCAATGTCATATACCAGTTTCGTTGGATACTACTATGCATCTTCGTGTCCCTGAAAAACAGCACATAGCAAAATTGACGGAAATGCAATACTCATTCCTTTGTTGTACCATCAATCTTGCGAGGACATACGCTCAAAACAAGCAGGTCGCAGCTCACCCTCTACACCCCCCGACTTCTCCGAAAAAAACCCCTCACACAGCACGCCTCCAGACCGCAACCCCGCTATATCGCTTGCTCCCGCATCATCTGGCCCGGAGCACACCTACCTGGTGCCCACTCCAGATCAAATGGGGCTGTTGCTGGCTCGGATACCACCCACCGACCACTCCCCTTAATGTCGCATCCTAGATTTTCGCTTGTCTTTCGCTCTGTCCTTTCGCACTCTCCCCCGCAGGTGGTCTGTAGCTGCTTTTAAGTCTCAACCGCTGGCTGTGAAGCGGGCTATGGCGAGCCAATTGCGCTAGGGTGTGTGAGTGTAGATTTTGATTTGTTGCCTGTCTGTTCTGGTGAGCGCTTTGCTTGTCCACATACCAACAGAGAATTTCGAATTGTATTTTTGTCCATCTAACCTCTTGCATAGATAGTGGATGGGATGGGACTGGCTGCGATGGTTCTTGTGGTAGAGAATCGTGCAGTGGCGATTTGTTGTGGGACCGAAGCTACTAGACGCTCTGGTTCGTCTCGTTGATGCACTTCGTTCAGCTTCGACTACCATTTGGGCGGCATATCCCCACTGCACTCTCGACTATTAGCAACGGGGCTGAAGGATAACTGCTATGTTTGTTTGGCTTATAACACAGCGAGTTTTTGATTTTGTCCATACCATCTTCTGAGGTAATGATTTGCGGCCGCAGAGCTGATGTGCCGGAACAGAACTTCATCTGCTTGGCAATATGGAGGGCGTTTTGTGCTTCTTGTCTACCCTGCGTCGCTCCTCCTCCTCTGCTGTTGGTGATCTGTTACCATCGTCCTCCGATGATGCAGTCTGCTATCATCTGAGGGCCATATACGAATGCAATAGGTTACAACCTGCAGCCACTGATCGCTAGGCCCATGAGGCAAAAATGCATTTAATCAGGAGCGGATATCTCGTTGTAATTGACTGGTTTTGCACTGTGAGTTGCCTTGGATGTATGCAAATGAAAGTGCTTCCAAAGTAGAGCTGGGCCAATCCTAGATGCGCGGATATAGTTACAATCTCACACGAAGGATTTTTTGGTTCTTCCACAGCACATGTGTTTCCGTGTGTCCCTCTGTGCATTTGTTGGCGCTTGTTCTCTACTTCTTTGCCTTACTCCTGACAAATATCCCATCTTTTGAAATGCATCTCTTGTCTATTTCCAGGTGTTATTGACTTCTCGCTAGTCTTATTAATAAGGGATGTTGTGAATACTCTCCCTAAGTACAGTATGTGTCATGGCCTCTTACAGGCAGATAAGCATAATTATAGAAGCTTAATGTCTAAATCTTAAAGTTAATTTTAATTGAAATTATGACAATATCAAATCATCATCGGTTGTACTTCCGAAAATGTCGTGTGTAATGTAAACTTGAATTAATGTTTTATATGCGCGAGTCGGAGAGCAAAAAACCAGAAAACCAACAGTACCTGGAATTGCAGTTTGATTATAGTGGTGGTTTGAATTCAATGTCAAAAAGAAGTTTTATTTCTATGCACTGTGCCATACAGAGTAATAAATTTAGGATTATGAAACTGAAAAAGAACGTGCTGGGTGTAAAACTAATTCAAGCAGATGCGGATTTTTAAAAAGACTCATAATAGAAGATAATCATCAGGGTGCGCAGCGAGAATTAATCTCTGTAAATTGGGAGCTGAGATTGGGGTTTAATTGATAGCTGAGAGTCTCTGGGGAATTTTGGCAGAAAGGTTTATCCCACAGTCCTCATTGGAAATCGCAGATAAGGAAAACTCACTATAAGTATATAATCGAATCTCTCCGCCAAGATAGTCTCCCTCTTAAACACAGACAGTGAAGAAGTAACCCCTAGATAACTGCGAAAGAGTCTCGCTAGAAAGTCTACGAAGTGTTTCTCTAGGGAGACTTCTAAACATTTTTGAAGAATTCTTCTACACAATAGTAAATGACTATCTCTAGATAACTGTGAAAGAGTTCGCTAGAAGGTCTTTGAAAAGAGGGTTATCTGTCAAAGAAGTCTCTCCTCTAACACAACCAGCGAAGAGCGCTGGATTATCCCGCACCTCAGTAATGCTGGTTGACATTTCTGAGGGTTTTCAAAGCTTCCTCTACAGTGGGTTTCACTGGAATGTGGAAGCCGCGTCGGACTCGGCGTATAAAAAGGGAGGTCCCTTGTCATTGAGGCTTAACATGGAAATCGGGCAGCAACTCAGTTAAGAGAGAAGTTCACCACTTGTGGTATGCGCGACAATGGACTGAATAGTCCAAAAGTGAGCTGATAGCATCGGGCTGCACATAACCTAACCTAAAAACCTCTTACAGCAATAGGCGAAGGAGTGTATTCTAGATAAGCTGCGAAAGAGTCTCGCTAGAAGTCTACGAAAGTGTTCTCTAGGGAGACTCCTAACGTTTTTGAGTTTTCCCTCTGCAGCATTAGTAAAGGGACTATCTCTAGAATAACTGTAAAAGAAAGGAGTTTCACTGTCAAGAAATCTCGCTCCTACAACAATAGCAGCAGAAGGAGTGTATCTAGATAACTGCGAAGAGTTCCTCGCTAACGAAAGTCTACCGAAAGTGTTTCTCTAGGGACGAACTCCTAAAACGTTTTTGGAAGTTTCCTCTGCACATTAGTAAAGGATATCCCTAGATAACTGTGAAAGAGTTTCGCTAGAAGTCTTTGAAAGAGGAGTTCTCTGTCAAGAAGTCTCCCTCTACACAACGAGCGAAAGGAGTGCTCTCTTAGATTAAACTGCGAAAGCAGTCTGCTAGAAGTCTACGAAAAGTGTTTTCTCTAGGGAGACCTTGCAAAGATTTTTTGAAGTCTTCTTTCTACCAACACAGTAAAGGACTATCTCTAGATAACGTGTGAAGAGTTTTCGCTAGAAGTGCCTCTTGAAGAGGGGTTCTCTGTCAAGACGTCTCCCTCTACACAACAGCGAAGGAGTATATCTAGATAACTGGCGAGAAGAGTCTCGCTAGAAGTCTCACTGCGAAAGTGGTTTCTCCCTAGGGAGACTCCTAACGGTTTTGAAGTTTTTCCCTCTGCACAGTTAGTAAACGGACTTATATCTACGATAACTGTTGAAAGAGTTTCGCGTAGAGTCTTTGAAAGAGGCTCTCAAGGGGATGTGAATGATGAATCTCTCTACTCAGAGGTCTGCACAATTCCAATTTGTAAATGCAGAATGAACATACGTGTACTTGCTACCACGAGTAACATCTATTTGAGAGAGTCACCAAAACTATGTACATGCATTTTGATGAAACACGCAAAAGCCACGAAGTAACTTCTTGTTGCCTACTCGCTGATGTCTTCACTACAAACAAACACTATATTCCTCCTTTCTTCTCATTATTGACGTGTACTCAGAGTGATCACGTCCGAGTATCCGTTGGCGAGAACAAACATTCCTAGAGTACTCCCATGTACACGTGCCCAAGTTTCAGAAATGACAAAAACAGTTACATCTCGCATAAATATATGTTTTGGTTTGTTATAAAGACAGGCAAAGCGTTAAGGTAACGTGTGTGAGACATACATAAATATATGAAATATGTGATATACATACATTACTATGAATTGCATAATAATGGACAACGTTTTCGCTTTCGGCACATAACTGAAGAAAAAATACTTGTGGTACCCTGAACGTGAAGTGAAGAGAATCCATGTGTAGCTTTTTCTCAAGTAGCTTACATTTATTATTGTTCCTTTTTTTCGGAACATCATATGTGTTTCGGATATAAGTAACTATGGTGTTAATTTGAAGCAAGCAAGTGTTTCTCTTCACTTCACTAGCATGTGCGCTCTGAGAGAAAAGACAGTGTAATGTAGCTATATTCGACAGGCGAATTGCATACCATGTAAGTAAAAAGTTATTCGATGCAGACCTCTACTCTCTACACCCATGTCTTGAAGCGTGGTTTCTAGTGACGACTGTGAAGGCGTCTCGTAGAACGGCTGGGAAAGAGTATCTCTAAACGACTGGACAGAGTTCCACTATATAAGTGTCAAAAAGTCTCGCTAAACGAGTCTCACTACAAAGGAATATTTATAGTGATATTTAGTGGAGTTTCTCTTTACGACTGTTAGGCATTTTACTAACTGACTGAGAAGAATTCTCGGTATATAAAGGGTGATTCTTTTGAGGTTAGGATTTTCATGCATTAGTATTAGTGACAGATCGACGGTGGGATTTCAGACAATGGTGTCAAAAGAAGAAAGATGCTCAGTATGCTTTGACATTTCATCATGAATAGACCTTACTAACGAGCAACGCTTTTGCAAACTTCATATGAATTTGTATTACCGAAAAATCAGTGTTCCCGTTCGAAATGTGTTTATGCGAGCAATTTTGTTCACAGCGATGAAGTTCTCCATTTTCTGGTTGAATGGCTACGGTAACATAAGCAAACATGCCGCATTTGGAGTGAAGAGCAACCAGAAGCGCGTTCCAAAGAACTGCCCATTCGGCATCGAAAAATGCACTGTTTGGTGTGGTTTGTTACGCTGGTGCGAAGAATCTTTGGAATGACGTATTTTTTCAAAGATGCTGTGGACGAAACGTTAATCGGGTGAATGGCGATCGCTATGCGTTCGATGCTAAAAACTTTTTTGTTGCCAAAAATGGAAGAACTGACTTAGAGTTGACATGTGTTTCAACAAGATGGCGGCTACATGCCAACACAGCTCGCGATTCTATGGGCCATTCGTTGAGGGAAAAGCTTCGGAGAAATTCATCCTCAAGAAATGGACCGGGTAAGTTGGCCACCAAGCTCATGCGATTTGACGGCCATTTAGAACTAAATTTTTTGTGGGGCTACGTCAAGCTCTAAAGATCATACAGAAAGTAAGCCCAGCAAATATTCCAAGCTTTGGAAGACAACATTTCGAAGAAAATTCGGGGCTATTCGGGCCGAAATGCTCGAAAAAAAAGTTGCCGCAAAATTGGACTTTCAGGAATGGACGCACCTACAGACGCTCGCAGCCGCCCGCGCTAAACTTCAATCACACACTTCTTCAAAAGTAAATGCTCACGCGACCAATTACCACGGTCTCGAACTAAACGAACGACCTGAGATTTATGGCAAATTTTATGCGTTTTTTTTAAAAAAAAAAGTTACCAACTCTACAAAATCACGACACTTTAAGCTGGGAAGAGTCCGAGTGGCAAAGATTTGCGTACGTCTGACGAAGGAATGGTTTTAAAGAAACACGCGTTTGAAGTAGTTTCACCTTGCCGAATCTCAGTAAGGAGTATCAATAGGCGATTGGCGAAAGCTTAGTTTTTCTTCCATAATAGGGAAGGAAGTTTCGCTCATGATGGCTTCGAGACAGGAGGTTTCGTCTAAAGGCTACTGGGAAGCAAGTCGCCGCCACAGCCCGGGTCGCACGATTGAAGAAGGGGAAGCCCCGCGGAGAGATAAACAAGAAACAGTATCGATAACCGGCGAAAGGAAAAAATAATTCAGCAGATGGTAATTTCTGGTAGAAGTCTGTAGTTGAGAGAATCATGTGATTTCCTGGGTTCATTAGGAGAAAATACTCCTAGAACGCTGTGAAAGGGTTTAGTAAGTTTTCTTTCTCCTTGGTTGGTTCCTCATAAGCCGCCTTATTGGTGAACATCAGCTTAATATTTAAGGAGAGACATCTCTCAATATCAATGAGTGTAGGCAATCTCCGGTGTGTATGTACTCAGCAGACAACCAGCAACACCTTTAACCTACACTTCGGAAGGGTGCAGATCCAAACTAGCGTAGAGATAAGACTGAAAGCAAACCGTCCAATCCTAACGGGATGGTATAGCTGACGTTTTTGGGATTAAATACAGAGTGCAGAAGACAACTCAAATTGAAACAGTCCATTTTAATCTGATGAGAGGAATGTGCGAACCACTTATTGCATGACAACACAGTATCTAAGTGAAGGCACTGAGAGCCACATGGAACAATCTATATGGTTAACCAAAATTCAGGCAGCCCTGGCGACATCTAAATTTTCAAGAGTTAAGCCCTAGAGACCAAAACTAGCACGCGCATTGACAGAGCTAACGATATCGTCTTGCACATTCGGGCTTTTTCTAAAGCGCAACAATATAAAACGGAGAAAATCTTTCAGAAACAGGGTTGCGAAAAAGTCACTTGTTCGTAAAAGTATCGCAATAGCCGTACGAAGGTCGATCAACAATATAAGTAAATGACTAACCCACATCTCTTTGGCACTTTAGGCGAGTTCCTAAATCTATCAATTCGAAAAAGGATAAAACGCTTACGAAAGTGGTCTAATAAGTACATTATACTCGCCGAACATGATCTATAGAGGTGTCCGCAAGAGCCCTAAGAGATCGACCTGCAGACGAGACGACAACGATATTATTGCCAAATTCACGGATTGTCGCTACCCAACGATATCCCAACGAGATAAACTTTCACAAGGGAAAGTTTGGAGCATGCACTCGTCGTAGCACTCCCCGTCTGATTCAAGAGTGTACGTAAGATTTTGACGTGGGCAGACGAAGGATATCTCCATTTGGCTCCTACAAATATAGGTACATCATAAATTTTGCTCAAGGACAAGGAGACAGAAAAAATAGCCATATCCTTACATGAGACAAATTAAATTTCCCAACAATGGAATTTAATGAATGGCGTCGCTATGCGATAAAATAGGAGGCCTCTATACACGGAATGTCTTCAGGCAACAAAAACGGAGACTCAA
>PGFW01019534.1:0-10701 GCA_003123925.1 Haematobia irritans | reverse complement strand
TTGTCAACTGTGCACTACGGTGCCTTATAAATTTAATGACAACCATTGACGACTGTAATGTTACGCGGTGGTTTGTGTTTATTATACATAGCAGCAATTCATTCGTTCGCTCGTCCCTTTCAGTTGTTCCTTCATCAGTATGACTCCCACCCCCAACTGGTTCTGCATCATGGTTTTTTTATTAAAATTATTTTTATTATTTCTCTTGCTTTCATCGCAGAAACAATTGATGCGCCACAAAAAATTATCCAGTCAATTCTGTTCGGCTTGAAGTGAATTCAGTCATGGCCATGGACCTTCGACTATGGTGTCCCGCGTAAACCGTACCATTACTGTCTGATATGAACACATTATTTTAATGGCCAAAAATTCACTGCCACCAAGTTAATGACTTAATTTTACACTCGTCCAAGTGAAAAATTACAATGAAGTTATTCGGTCTTTGGCAATGGAAGTGGAGAATGACGGTATATTTCTTTGTCTTTGTAGAAATTATGGCCATATTGCAAAGAATAAAGGTTTTTAAGATTTTTTTGGTTCTCTTCACGATTTGTTTGATTTTAATAAGGAAGGTGATTTTTGTTTAATATATGCGGGGATGGAGAAATGCAAAAGTTTTTATGTTTTAAAATTAATCGGTCTTTATTATATGAGTAAGTTATAGGAGCAACAAAATGCTATGTTGCGTTAGCTCGTGTAAGCATCCTAATACTTCAAGATCCCATGGATCAGTGGTCTATTGTGTTACCACTTTAACTAAAAACACTTTTTACATGTAGGCATTTCCAGTATTTATCCTTGAATCTACCCACCTATTTGATGTTAAACCCAATGACAAAGGACATTACATAAGAACTTACTGGGTTTACGGAGAAAAGGTAACTCATCGGGGTTGAACCCACGACGCAACCTATGTACGCCGGGCATGCTAATCATTGCGGGTTCATATACAATTCAAAGTATACTAATATTATCATTAGCAACGCATCGAAAAATTGGTCTCAAACTGAAATTCATTTCATGGGACATTTTTGTTCAAGGTTAAGTTACCGATTGTCTTTGCTTCTGTTTCAAAACTGCCGAAAATATAAAATATTTTGTGTTAAGAAATATGTATAGCAATTAGCATCTCCCACATTTCCTTACTAAAGTTATGTAGTGATACATGTGACTAAAGACTTCTCCTCTTATATTCGATTGGAAATGATTTGGTTGGAGGCAAGCATACATATTCGTATCACCCAATATAGTGTCACCAAAGTTTACGCACCACTGATCAAATCATAAAACTTCAAATGTGTGCCCCATTCCTTCTCTGGATGTAGTCCGTTGAATCACATCAGGGGGTAAAAGTTCTGCTGCTCCATGGGAAGGTTAGGCGAATTCGACACAACCAACATAAAGACTAGACAAGCGAAAAGTGACGTGTGTAATGTGGCTTTGGAACATAGTTCACCTACGCTGTTATCAATCATGAAGGAATTGAGACGGCTGAATTTTCTCTCGCCGCTTAAGCTACAATATCCTCATGAATCCTTTTCAGACCTGGCTGTTATGATGATTGATCTAGAGGCCCCTGTAATGCTGGATCGCGCACCCTAAATAATAATTTTAAATCTTTACATTGCTGGTAGGTGCTAGCTATCCACAATATGGTAATTTTGAGTGATTGTAGTAATAATAACCCGATGTTACGCTTTGACATATGTAATTGTGTCTACGCACCTAGGGAAGTACTGCGGAGAATCCTATCGCAGTTCTAAGGACAGCGTTTTGGCAGGTCTGTTTGATATTCCACTGGCCGGCCAATTGCGTTTTTGGTAGTCAACAAAGTTTCTTTGTCTGCATCCCAATTGTTGTCAGTGTGGAGTATATCACAAATTGCAGTGGCATGTGCAGACGATTTAAAAAGGCTGTCGAATGTGAACTCGAGAATCTTGTCGGAATGGTTACGCCATCGACTCTAACATATATGGATAAGATCAGCAAGGATCCATGCTTGTACAATCGTCGCAATTATGATTAACGTTTGTTGAACTAATCTGAAATAATCCAGTCGATAGGTTAAGAGCCCTCGAGGCAAATCTGAGACAAAGGCTTGGTCCCTGGCTCCTCTATTTATGTATGCTGTAAAGTGCTGTTGTTGTACTGTTAAACTGTTTGTCGGTTGAGTCACACCGAACTGTGTTCGGTGTGATGATTCGGGTTTTGTCATTGAGGATTCGTTAAATACTAGTATTCTTTTGATACTAATTTAGTTACATGAAAATATTCTTCCTTTATATACACTTACAAACTAAAAATCTGCACCTGAGTATGTCAATGCAGACCTGAGAGCTTGATGCCGTGAGCACCAATTATCTGTCTTATCTCCTTTGCTAGCATTAAGATCCTAAAGTAGCACACATGCGCTCTTATCAGCTTGGTAATGATTGTGAATAGTTGTGATCCTAAGAAGACAAATGCGTCCCTAATCGTCCATCTAATGACAGGGACCGATTCTAAGTATATTTTATTGTCGCCCGTTATCTAATGCCCATGGTTCAATGAAGATATTTATTTGAACAGTCCGTTGACTTTTGGTTGATATGGCGTTCGCATTCGGTTTTCGGGAATGATGATTCTGTTTCGGAAAATTTAGGTTATTGATCTTTGACGATCTGTTTTGATAGCGACTGTCGTCGACGAGTTCTTGATACGGCTCGTTGCTTGTGTGTCGAGTTTTGATGATGTCGTTTTCAGGATTGTTCCTTTGACGAGAGGTCGTTTGATTGGTTCGGTGTTGAGTGTTTCCGGTGACTCGGGATTGTCGGTTGACGATGGTTGGGAGGTTGATGATTGATTGTCGTATGATGACTGCTCGGTTGTACGAATGACATTAGTTTGTTAAAGCTAATTGCCAAACAAAAAAAAATACACGGATAAGGGAGCAATATAAATGCCGAAGAGATGTACGTGGAGCCGATTGTATCTTGCAAAGTCCGCCGAAGCCGTTAGTGTGGAACTAACTAAAAGCCGAACCAATTAATTGGAAGCAAGCGGAAAGCGTGATGGGTTGAAACTCTTTAACGTAGTCAAAAGACTTTGCCGCGAACAAAATAGGAATTTCTTCCCATTCACTTATAACCAGGTGCAATCATGATGTGAAAGGGAATTATCTTCATAGTGACTTCTAAGTAATTGTCGCCAAGAAATCACTTTCCCATGCAGACTGGCACTAACCCAATACTGAAATATCAACCAGACATTTGATTGATATGTAGAGGCACATAGTTCTAAGCACAATGACTAAGTAAACATAGCGTAGATGACGGGTAGTGAGGTTAGGTTAGGTTAGGGTAGCAGCCGCGCATGTATCAGGCTTCAACTTAGACTATTCAGTCCACACCACATCTGTGAACTTCTCTCCTTATTCACTGAGTTGCTGCCCGATTCCATGTTAAGCTCAATGTACAAGTGACCTCCTTTTTTATAGCCGAGTCGACGGAACGTTCCACATTGGCAGTGAAACCACTTAGATAAGCTTTGAAACCCTCAGGAAATGTCACCAGCAATTACTGAGGTGGGATTAATCCACCTCCGAAACTTTTTGGTGTTTGTCCGAAGCAGGAATCGAAACCCACGACGCTTGTGTATGCAAGGCGGGCATGCCTGAACCATTGCACCACGGTGGCTGCCTTCAACGCGTAGTAAGGTCATTACATACTAATCGTGAAGAAGTGTAATTGACGTACTATGATGTGGTATTGGAAAATAAATGTGTGCAGGTGGAATATTTTGTTGTTCCACTTACTCTCGGATGCTTACATACACGTAATCGGTTAAACGGCGTCGAATGACAATAATTTCGTCCGGCATCGTGACTTAGCTGCTTCAGTTAAGTTTCGCAGAAACTCGACATGTCCAGCTCGAGTATTCGGAATTTTATGAAATCGGAACAAATAGTCGATGGTAACAAATAGATTCCTAGCAAATGACTTATTTCCAGGTAGCACTATTCTTTAGCAAGGCAAATAAGATCCTAAATAATCATCAAAAGATCCGCGAATTACCGTCCTTGCTCTATCTTTGTGGAAGTTTAGATTTACTATCAAAGTAGCAATTGTTAAAAAAACAAAATATCGCTTTTTTTTTTTGTACATTTGCGATTCAACAAAATACATTTAATTTGGCATCTTGATCTTTGATTCCTTTGGTAGTTCTTTTTTATTTGACGCAGAAAATTACATGGCACATACATTCACTCTAATATTAGTGCTCTGAAGCTTTACCTTATGTGGTTACAATTCCACCGCTTGACATAGAAGATAGTTCTCAAAATCGAGTACGGAAATTCCTTTTATTTCAATTCAACCATCAGACAGAAAATCCACACACCCCACCTAATTCTTTTCAATTTTTCTGTCTCAAAAACATTGTTAATTTGAAAACTTCAAAAAATATTTTAACATAACTTTACATAATCTGACGCAGACCACATAAATCACACGCAGCGGTGGAGATAGAATCATGGACGGACACTATTGAAACATCAAGTGGGGGACCGGGACAATAGATGGCTAACCATCGTGGATGCACTTTAAAACTCAAGCTCTGCCAGCTACAACTTCATTGAATATTAATGCTCGCACATACAAAACAACTACGAAAAACAATTATTCTAGTCCTAGAGAGCAATTATTGGAAAGTTTGTTTTCATTCAGGAATTAGGATCGAACAACATCTGCCACCCAGGACCGTGAAAAATAAAAAAAAATCAAAAAATAAAGAAAGCAAAATGATGAAGAAAACAAAAAATCCTGTCAGTCCAAAGAAGAAACATTATTGAATTGGTGAACAGACACAGAATAAGTTCTGGACCAAAATCAGACAGCGAGCAGAAAGCAGCAGACAGCAACTGCTGGAAAAAGAATGACAAATCACACACGAAGCAGATAAAAGAAGGTGTAACAACGCTGAACATTCTATGCAGATAACAATGTCTCTATTGTTACGTTAGATGAAACTGTTTGGCCAGTCCCATAAAGATGACTTTGTTCAGTCCTATGCTGAGCTTGAGTCTAATGCAACATGCGTCACCATAACTTAAGACAAAATAATGTAGCAAAAACAATCCTATGGAAACAGATTGGAGAGATCTGTTCGGGTTAAGCGATGCACAGCCGGAAGCCTTATTACAATTATCTCATGGCAAATGGTCTTGAAAGTGTTAATGCTTTCCTATTCATCCCTTAATTCGATATGAATGTTATGAAAATTTATGTGAATTGTATAAAAATAAAACTCAGCCAAATAAAAATATGGGATTATATTATTGGTGAAATAATGGTTTTAGTGTGATTTCCATGCATTCCAGGGACTGCTAAATTTGAAGGAAGCAAATAATTATTTTTATTCCAAGTATATTGAATTTGAAATGCTTTAAAATTAGGCCTATCAGAAAGTTAATGACCCCTAAGAGTCCTGACATATAAATTCATCATATCAGAAATATAAATTGAGCTGATCTTGTTATGAGTTAAAATTGTAACTTCTAAATGTGGTACATTTAGGCTTCAATGCCTGGTCGGATCCGCCCTATTTGTTTCTAACGCCTGTGGAAATAGGTAGTCACGGGAATCTAAAAACTTTTGGTTTTCTTGTATTACTGAGCGAGTCTTGTCGAATAAAGCTTTGTGTATTTGAAGTGAAAATGTTATAAAAAAAATAAAAAACAAGTATATACGGCCGTAAGTCGGCCCAGGCCGAAGCTATGTACCTCCATCATGGATTTGCGTAGAAACTTCTTCTAAACACTGCCATCCACAATCGAAGTTACTTAAGTTGCGGTAACGCTTGCCGATGTGCAAGGTAATCTTAAAACCTCCTAAAACTAACCTTTTCTAAATTGTATGTAAGTCCATACGTGGTATTATAATCAAAAATAAGATCGTCTAATAACGTATAATATCATTTGACAAAGAGAAGACATAAAATTTTGACAAAATTTTCTACAGAAAAAAAAAAATTTAAACAAAATTTTTCTAGTAGAAATACAATTTTCAACAAATTTTCTCTAGAAATACAAATTTTGGATAAAATTTTCTATAGAAGAAATTTTGACAAAAATTTCTCTACCAGATAATAAAATTTTTAACAAAATTTTCGTATAGAAAATAACTTTTGAAGCAAAATTTTCTATACGAAAAAAATCTTGGTAGATTAATTTTTTGGCTCGAGTGCACCATGATTAATTGAACGGAATAAAATTTTGACAGAAATTTTTCTAAGAAATAAATTTTAAACAAATTTCTATAGAAATAAGAATTTGACATAAATGAAAATTTTATTATGAACGGAATAAAATATTTACAAAAGTTTTCTTAGAAATAAAATTTGGAACAAAATTTTCTATAGAAATAATTTTTGGTAAGATTATTTTGCTCTAGTGGTAACCAGTGATTTATGAACCGAATATGTACCCAATCTTTTGTGTGGATTGACCAAGTTTGGTATGGTTTCTTAGCGAACATAATACAAACCCCGTTCTAATTTTGAACCGGATCGGATGAAATTTTGCTCCTCCAAGGGGGCTATACTATAATTATGGTACCGATACGGAACCAATTTTGCACTGGTTGTTAGGGACAATATACCAATATCAAATGTACCAAATTTCAGCCGATCGGATTGAAATTTTCTTCCCTTTGAGGCTCCGCAGCCAAAATCTGGGGGATCGGTTTATATGGGGGCTATATATAATTCTGGACCGATGTGGACCAAATTTTGCCATGGTTGTTAGAGACCATTATCCAACACCATCGTACGAAATTTTCAGCCGGATCGGATTGAAAGTTTGCTTCCCTTTTAGGCTCTCAAAGCCAAATCTGGGGATCGGTTTATATGGGGGCTATATGATAATTATGGACGATGTGGACCAATTTTTGCAATGGTTGTTAGAGAGCCATAACAACACCATGTTACCAAATTTCAGCCGGGTCGGATGAAATATCTTCTGTTTAGAAGTTCTGCCACGAAGCCAAATCTGAGGGTCCCTTTATATGGGGGACTATACTAAGTGGAAGTTAGCGTGATTTTCCACAGACGGATCGGACGGACGGATCATGCTTAGATCGACTCAGAAATTCAAGCACGACCCAGAATATAGTATAACTGTTATGGGGTCTAGAGGCAACATTTCGATGTGTTACAAACGGAATGACAAAGGGTAATATACCCCCATCCTATGATGGAGGGTATAAAAACTCGAAAAAACAGTGAGTGGCCAACTCGCGAATTTACTCCCAAAAGCGAGGACTTTTCCACAGAGCGTAAAGTTAAAGTCGAGATTCAATGGAGGGCAATATTAATGTTTACATACTACAACTTTGGCGCAAAAATAATTTTATTTTCAGTAAGAACATTTTGGGAAAAAGTTCTTGCAACATAATAACACATAAAAAAATCTCATAATGTGATCGGAAATATATAAAGAATATGAGGTCCCTCGAAAAATACAGTTTAAGACATAGTACAGGAGAGCGATTTTTGAGATGTATGAATTAACAAGTAAAGGAAAGTCTAAAGTCGGGCGGGTCCGACTATATTATACCCTGCACCACTTTGTAAGATCTAAATTTTTCGATACCATATATCACATTCGTCAAACGTGTTGGGGCTATATTTGTCCAAATACATACAGTTTAAATATCACTCTCGATCTGGACAGAATTGATAGACTTCTAACAAATCTAATAGACTCAAATTAAAGTTGGCTAAGTGCAACCTAAGGGTGGAACACAATTTTATAAAAACAAGGTAAGAAAGTCCTAAGTCGGGCGGGGGCCGACTATTTATACTGCACCACTTGTAGATTTAAATTTTCGGATTCCATATCAACCATCCGTCAAATGTGTTGGGGCTATAAATATAAGGTTTTCCCAAAAACATGACATTATATCACTCGATTTGGACAGAATTGATAGCTTTAAAAATCTATTAGACTCAAAATTAAGTTGGCTAATGCACTAGGTGGAACACAATTTTAGTAAAATAAATATGGAAACATTTAAATCTGAACAAATTTTAAAGGCAAACTAACTTCGCAAATAGTTTTATTTATGATTATCGCGAGATTATATTGTAATAGAATTAGGAAAAATTAGAGTTATTTTACTAACTTTTCGACTAACCCAGTGTCGATTAATAAGGAGAAAATGTTTGGATTTTGACCATTTTTGTCGAAATCAGAAAAAACATATATATGGAGATATATCAAATCTGGAACGATTTCAATCTACAAATTTGGCACACATGACTATATAACTAAATTGTATCCTAGTCAAATATCAACCGATTGGGCCAAAACTCTGGCTTACGGTCCATATAGTCCATATCGGACGAAAAAATTATATGGAAGCTATAATCTAAATCTGAGCCGATTTCAACAAAATTTGCACACATACTTTATACTATACTACCAATTTGTACTCCTTGTGCAAAATTTCAAGCTAATTCTGTAATAAAACTCTGGCTTCTGGGTCCATATAAGTGCATTATCGCGGCGAAAGATATAATGGAGCTATAATCTAAATCTGAAACCGATTTAAATCAAAATTTGATCACACATGACTATATTATAAATTGTACTCCTAGTTTTGAAAATTTACCAAATTCGGGGCCCAAAAATCTGGTCAATCGTGGGGCCATATAAGTCCATATCGGGAAGATATATATGGGAGCTATATTCTAGTCTGAACCGATTTTCAATCAAAATTTTGCAACACTTGACTATACGACTAACGTGTTATGCTTGTACAAAATTTCATGCAAATCGTATAAAAACTCTGGCTGCTGGTCCATAATTAGTGATATTGGGCGAAAGACATATATGGGAGCTATATCTAATCTGAACGCGATTTCTTTCCACAAATAAAGTAGGGTTCTATCCTGAACCCAAATAGAACATGTCCAAATTTTGAAGGCGATTGGACTTAAATTGCGACGCTAGACTTTGATCACAAAACGCGCCCGTTCCACGAGACAGACGACATGGTTATATCGACTCAGGGACCCACCCTGAGCATTAATTGCCCAAGACAACCATGTGTCTATCTCGCCTCCTTCTGGGTTGTTACAAACATATGCACTACACTTATAATACCCTGTTCCACAGTGTGGCGCAGGGTATAAAAAATATGGGAAACATTTAAATCTGGAAAGCCAATTTTAAGGAAACTTCGCAAAAGTTTATTTTTATTTATTCGCTCGATATAATATGTGTTAGAAGTTAGGAAATTGCCGGTAATTTTTTACATACTTTTCGACTAAGCAGTGGCATTTAGCAAGGAAAATGTTGGTATTTTGAGCCCATTTTTGGTCGAAAATAGAGAAAGATATAATTATGGTGAGCCTATATCTAAATCTGAACCCGGGTTTCAATCCAAAGTTTGGTACGCATAAGCTATAAACTAATTCCTACTCCCTGTGGCGAAAATTTCAACTACATCGGAGTTACAAAATGGCCTCTGTGTCAAAATACGAGTGTAAATCGGCGCGAAAGCTATATATGTGAGATATATCTAAATCTGAACCGATTTCAACGCAAATTTGGCACGAATAATCAGCACAATGCTATATTCTACTCCCTGTGGCAAAATTTCAATAATGGAGTAAAAGATTGGCACAATGTGGTCATATGAGTGTAAATCGGGCGAAAGCTAATAATATAGAGCTGAACCTATTTCAATAAATTTGGCAACACTTCACTACACTACTAATTGTAGCTCCTAGTGCAAATTTTGCACCAAATTTCAACAAATTGAAAATTAGGTAAACCTGAGGGCCATATAAGTCCATACTCGGGCGAAATATATACAGTCTGTCCAAGAGGCCTTTGACTATTGCCCAACTATTTCAACTTCTAGAAATAATTTGAAATATTAAATATTTTATTAAATTTTTTTAATTCTGTGTACGTATGTATACTTTCCATAAATACATAAATAAAGTTTTTTTTTTTTTAAATTTCATTATATTTAATTTTGGATACAAGAACCCATAATTTTTATCCCATTGTCAAAACACTTTTCTTCGAGCAAACTGTAATATAGGGAGGCTATTTATAACCCTGACCGGATTTGTTCCACAGTGTGGCGACAGGGTATAAAAACGTGTCGATTAATTTCATTGATATTTCATGACAATGAAATTAGATTTTGTCTTCAAAATTGTGTGTGTTCATTACAAATGTTTGAACTGGTTAGTATGGGTGATTTTTAGTCTGTTTTTTTGTTTGTTAACCGAGAACCATCGGTTTTTATGTGACACTCTAGCTGCGGAATATTATTAACGATTTCCTGTAGAAAGCACCATAACACGATAAGGTGATCAGATCAGCCGGGATCACTAGGCCCTGATTTATTGAGCCGATGCGACCGCTAAATGGACTAGGATAAATGCCGGCTTAGTCAAATCGGCCCTCATCTAAAACGTCCCCAACGATCTGCTATCCAAATTATCCTACGAAATGCATTGAAAGGGAATAATAAGTTAATACAGTGCAATACAAAAAATTCAAAGAAAAAATCTCTTATTCGCAGCACGAAGAGTACTTGATGGTAGAGAGAAAAGTATTTCTGGATTTTGCTATATTGGTTGCCGTTCGTATCCTTTTTGAGCCTACTAAAGTTTATTGTTGTTCAAATTCGATTTTAAAGCACT
>PGFW01019528.1:0-10843 GCA_003123925.1 Haematobia irritans | reverse complement strand
CTAGACACACCAGACCAGGTCAGGTACTTCCACGTACGCCGAACAGCTACATGTCGCTTTTCTAAACCCAGAAATTCTGGGACGAAATTACTCTACGTTTTACTGGCTGCGAAAAGAAACAGGCCTTATATTGTAATCTCTAGTGTTAACTCATCCAGTGGACGCAATCTAGCTTCCTTGAGTCGAATTGTGGGTTCTCTCAGTCTCTTATCCTAGTCCCGTAGTCCTTAGTGTCCCCACGTGACCATTCGAGTACGAAAAGGGTTTCTATCATTATGGGTAGCCCCTGGATATAGATAAGTTAGGCCACTGTGTCAGTCCCTATTTCAGGCTCACTTACACTATTTCAATTGAGATACCACAAGTGGGGCGAACTTCTCTCTTATCACGTGAGGTGCGCAAATTTACAGCCCCTGACGGATTCTTGGACTCTCTCTTTTTAGCGGATCTGTCAGGTGCCTGTTACAAGCTCAGTGTTTTTGATCTTATCCTTTGCGTATTACTCGACGCTTCCATTTCTGGGGGGGACGTCACACCATGATTGTCTCTTTTGTTTTTGTCGCATATGTGTGTAAGAGATTTCTTGTTTCTTTCTTTCCCAATGTTTTTTTGGAACGATTTCTGATTTTAATAATGTGCCCTCACTGGACACAATCCTGGGACTCATTCTTTGCATGTGTGCTCTTAGGACTGTATTTGAATGACAACCTTTCGCGATTTCGCAGCTCGACGTTTTTAGTCCTCCAAAACGGGGGCCACCCGTAGACTATCTAAGGAGTCGTCGAATTTCTCCAAAATCGTCTCTATTGTCTCACGTACTGTCAGCCCAGCCACCTATTTAAGATTTTTGTTTATGTTCCCAACGTTTTTGAGATCATTTTCCCCACTCAAGTTAAATATGCTCTCGGTTTACTAGGGTACAATGTTGCCCCTCACTGACAGAATCCTGGGACTCGTTTGGTTGGCTGCATATGTGATCGACGTTTTTGGTCTCTCCATTGTTGTATTCAATGATGCCGCGACTTTGATTCAGCATGGGCGCAATTTGACTATTTAATGAGACCTTTTAGAATTGGCGGCCAAACTCGTACACTATGTCTCTAGTCCCTCGTAATGTGTCTTGCTTGACTAACCCCAAATCAGCATTCCTTGAAAAACCACGCAGGATTTAATTAAAGTCTTTGTTCACAAAAGTCGATTTTAAGCTTCCGATCAACTAATTACAGATGCTTAACGCTGAATAGGCTTAGTCCATGAAAATATTTGCAGGCACTTTTAGGAGTAGATGCCAGATATTCCGGTTGCGCAAAACTTCCCAGATATGTTTATGGTAGGACTGTACTTAGTCGTTTCTCCTCCTTGAAACGCGACAGCTTCTTTCAAACCACGAGTAACAGAACAGTCATAAACGAGGGTCCGGATTAGTGCTTAGCCCTCGACGATTATTCAGAACCTGGAAGAAAACTCCAGACCCGAAGAAGATTTCAGCCCTTATTATTGCCTAAATCAAAGCAGCTACCTCGTTACAAAGTGATTAGTTCCTTGAAACAAATCAGACTCTTGACTCGAGATTTTACCCTACGAAATATTTCAGAGAACCTAAAGGCAAATGCCAGACGTTGCGTACGCAAGAAATTTTTCAGATATGTATGCACGAGCCATCAGAATTTTGACGCTGAAGCTTAGCCACGAAAATACTTCTACAGCACTAGACATTGCATTACATAAGAAGTTTTCAGGATTTATATATGTACGAGCTCTTCATTAATCGTTATTTACTCTTTTCTTGTACGAACTCAAAAGCAGTTTCTTCACAAAACTTCACCGATTAACAATAAAACCATGGTTCACAGAAGCGATTTAAAAGAATAGGGGCTTAGCCGACGAAAAATTTTTCATCTAGCCATTTTATGTCCTTCTTCTTGACTATATCCAAAGCAGCTCTTGTTTCACAAAAGCGATTAGCTTCGAATATTGGAAGCTGAGACTGAAGTAAACGGCAGATATTCCCTGTATAAACTCTTCATCTAGCCTTTATGTCCTATTTTGTTGACTTAATCCAAAATCTGCTCTTTAAAATTTTTGGTTCACAAAAAGCGACGAGCTTCCTTGAAGCAAATCAAAGCTAAGGTCTCAACGTCAGGCCCCAGAACCTGGGAGTAAATACCAGACGTTACAAAAACAGAGTTTTCGGATATCCACGTACGAGCTCTTCATTTAGCCTTTATGTCGGTGTTCGCGACTAAATCCAAAGCTCCTTAAAATCATGGTTCACTAACGCAATTAGTATCTCTTGACACGAAATCATAATTTAGACTCTGAAGGGCCTAGCCATGCATCTGGAAGTAGACGCCAAACATTGCATTATCGGATTTCCCCCATTTGTGCTTCAGAACACTATACATCACAAGGCTGTCTCGATACCTTTTAGACTTTTTCGACTCATCGGTTAAATGTTCTCTCTTGCAGCTTCCGAAAATTTTGTTAATTTTAAGGCCTTAATTGCGATAATAATCACTTTTCGTCTGGATCTACTTAAACTCCTTCCCATTAGTTTAACGATTTCTTAAGACGATCGTTCACTCCTCAAAATTAGCTTCCTTCATTTCCCTGAATGACATCCCTATTACAAACCTTTCCATAATTTTCTTCAGATAGTTGATCGTCACCATTATTTCCATGCTTCAATGTTGCTGATTTCGATCGTTCGTTCACCTAAATAACGAGACATTTGCAATTCACACTCTGTTGACTTTATTCCAATTTTCGCACCACATAAATGCATATTCCGGTTATTTCGTATCTGGATAGTAGCCATCAGTAGCCATACAACACTGTCACAACTCTGCCTGTCACTTTGACAGTTTGCATAGACATTTGAAGAATTTATGGGTTTTTCTGTTGATTTGGAGTGAGGGAGTTTTAAGAAACCTTTGGTCTCCTTTGCCAAAGATGCACAACACTCAAAATTGCCAAAATTGTCATTAAGGCTTACCCATATTGTGGAGTTTATAAACAAATGTCCTTATTTGTAGGTAACGCGTTTTGCGTTTTTTTTTTTTGGGCTATCTGCAAAACAAAAATCCATTAATTTTCTCAAAAGGATTTTGTATCAAATGGTTGACTATAATGGTCGTCGACACCAAAACTAACTGTCACTCAATAAAATCTTCAACAATTTGTGTCAATTTGAATTCTTGTAATTGGCTGAAATTGAAATACTGCCAAGATTGGATTTATATCTGCTACCTTTCCCCTTCCTTTTAGCCGTATATAAACTCCTGTCCCGGAAGCTGCCTGTAGTCGGTTTTGACGTTAGGTTTTCGTCGTCCATTACACGCAGTCAAACTTCGTCAGCATCGTACGTGTTACAGCCTCCGCGGATCGCGCTTTGCGTCCGTATTTGTTTATCATCGCGATTTGGAGTCACTACCTTCTTGTAAGTCGATAGTCCGGCTCGTTTTTTGGCTCGATGCACGGTTGTAGACGATACACCCAGCTTTATTTGCGGCATCTCGAGAGAGAGTTAGGGTTTCGCTTGAAACTTCACCGGCAATTGAAATACTGCCAAATTGGATTTAATGGATTTTCAACGCGAAGAAGAGTTACTAAATTAGGCTGGGCAAAGCCCATTGATTATTGTCCTGTCCTTTTGGACTGTCGTCCTTCTCTGCTTAAGTAGTTCTCCAGTGTTTACTTACTTGGGTCACCCCATAGTATTTTCATCGCTGCTTCCGACCGTTGTATTGGTTCCACATCGCTTTATGTGTCTGCCTTTGCCAATTCATCAAACTCGCTCACATTGCCTCTATTGGCTTTACGCTTCACTAACTTCACTTTCCTATGTGTCCCAGTTAATTTGCTTTAAATTTCCTCATATCATATCCGATTAACCCATTGTAAGCGGATTAATGCCATATTCCAAGTATTCTTTTTCTATTACATATGGCTTCGAGATCGAACCGCAATGTCTGCTATTGGCTTCATGCCCTCTAGCAAATATGTTCAGAATGTTACCCGTTTCTCGCCTCGTGATTACTTCCGAGCCATTTTAATGCATTTCGTTGTGATACGACTTCTTACCTGCAGGATTGCTGCTGTGTTCATATACCCATAATTTTGCGGTTATCCGGATTCCACCACCGCCTCTTCCTATAGTACTTTTTGATGGTTTCGTCCGTGTTTTGTGTTTCGTCATTTCTCCCAAAATCATTGTCCTATTAAAGGTTTACTATCGACGGTATGTCAGTATTGGCTTTATTACGATATCCTGTATCAGTGCGTCATATTTTGAATTAAGGCCTCATTTAGAGCATACCGCTTTTCTGCACATCTGTAGGCTTCTCAGTCCTCTCTTTGAATGTGGCTCTTCCAATTCAGTTTCCTGTCGAAGGTTACTCCTCAGCACTTTATTTTATTTAATCAGAATAAGTCTTGCTCAAAAACTCGGTTTGAGTTCTGGCCCAATCATATGCCTTACTCAGGACCCTTTCTGCTCTCCTGCAGATTCTATTAGGATTCGTTTCCTGCAGAAGTATAACAACATCGTCTGCGTAACAGCCAGGTCAAATTTCCCTACTAAGTCGGGTTAAAATTCCTTCCTTCCTAGAATCCTTAGTAGACCGAGGGAGGTATTTACTCTTCGAGTTTACTTTTGCCAAAGAGGGTCAGCTGAAAATGTGCACCCTCGATTTGACCACAAGAACTCAAGCACCGCCAATGGTAATGGTGACGGCCCGCCCTAACAGCCGTGTGTTGCTCCCGCTCGTATTAATAGACCGCTTGTACTGAAGCCCTTGGCAGACAAACATTTCGCCCGCAGACCATGGTTAGTATGTTCGACTTGCATACAAAGACTCGTGGATAAAGGGTGATAAGGTCAAAATTGGGTCAAGGGAAAACGCGTGTAAATCGGTGAAATCGTTTATTTAAAAAATCAAATTAAATTTCTTTTTCAAGTTCAATTAGTATAAAATTCAGGAAAAATATTCAGTTAGGCATTCGCTTTTCCAAATCCGAATTGCCGGGCCTCACGCTTGACACCTGCCATCAGATTTTGTACAGCCGCCTTGTCCACCTTCTTCGCCGCAGAAAGCCAGTTTGCCTTGAACTGCTGCTCGTCCTTAGCAGTTTTTTTGTCTTCTTTAGGTTCCGCTTGACAATAGCCCAGTATTTCTCAATTGGGCGGAGCTCTGGCGTGTTGGGAGGGTTCTTGTCCTTGGGAACCACCTGCACGTTGTTGGCGGCGTTACCTCTCCATGGCAAGATGCCAAAATCCGGCCAAAAACAGTACGGAACAACCGTGTTTCTTCAGGAAGGCAGCAGACGTTTATTCAAATACTCTTTCACGTAAATTTCTTGGTTGACAGTCCCGGAATCTAAGAAAATGCTGCTTTTCAAGTCACAGGTACAGATGGCTTGCCAACCCAAGAATATTTCTTTGCGAACTTTGACAGTTTTATGTGCTTGAAAATATCTGCTACCTTTCCCCTTCATTTTGCCGTATAAAACTCCTGTCCCGGAAGCTGCTTGTAGTCGGCTTTGACATAGGTTTCGTCGTCCATTACCACGTAGTCAAACTTCGTCAGCATCGTCGTGTACAGCCTCCGGATCGTGCTTTGGCCGTCGTATTTTGTTTATCATCGCGATTTGGAGTCACTACCTTCTTGTAAGTCGATAGTCCGGCTCGTTTTTTTGGCTCGATGCACGGTTGTAGACGATACACCCAGCTTATTTGCGGCATCTCGTAGAGAGAGGTTAGGGTTTCGCTTGAAACTACCGGCAACTCTCTTTGTCGTCTCAGCGGCTTCCGGTTTTCGATTTCCCCCCCGATCCAGACTTCTTGGCTGTCGACAAACGTTCCCCAAACACTTTAATTACATTTGTAACGGTTGATTTGGCAACTTTTAGCGATTTTGCCAGCTTTGCGTGCGAGTAGCTAGGATTTTCGCGATGCGCGAGCAAAATTTTGATACGCTGCTCTTCTTGCTTGGACGGCATTTTGACAACTGAAGAGTGAATTCCAATATCAAAATAGGAGCAACATTCTACACACACGCCTTCAAAATGGGGGGTGTTCAGGTTTTTTAAATGCAAAATTAAAAGAAATACCTCAAGTTTATATTGACCAAATTTTGACCATATCACCCTTTAAAATCTCTGCTTCAACCGAACTGCAAAAAGTTTTTCAGCGCTGGATTATCCTATCGTCTCGAAATGACGCTTCTCTGAGAATTGGTCCAATTACCACAAAACCTCTTTCGTATAGCGTATGATGGCCTTCTGGATCGTTTGAAAGCCATAGTTCGTGCCAAAGGTAGCCTATTCGAACAACTCTATGGTGATTCCGAACATAGAAATATAGGGCATTACATATCAGCCATCCTCTACATACCGATGGCTTCGTAAACAGGTACCTCGAAAATTCCTCTTCTCCTACTCCATTTTAAAGGTTTTTTTTTAATCTCCTTTCAAACATTATTCTAACTAAGGTGGAGTTATGAAGGTTTGCTCCCACATTATGGAGGTCATAAAAATTCCACATTTGGACAGATCTCTGATTTTGCATTTGTTTTTTTTCGCAAAAGTTTCCAACTTTTCAAAGGGCCATTAACAACTCCAATTTACCATTAAGATTTTAATTTCTTTAGTAATGCGATCAATGGACATCAATTATCGCCTCATCCACTTACCTATCCCAAATCCATAGTGCCCGAAAAAAAAACCATTGGCACGACCAAACCCCACACACAACATAATCCATTGATGTTGATAATGACCCCAATATAGAAAAAAAACTACAGATGCCTACATTACACAATCAAATGATAAAAATCTACAAAAATCATCAATGGCATTGGCGCTACAACACCATCGCCCTGAATGGATGAATGGCTGCTATTGGTAATGCGGCAACCTTAGCCCGGAAGACCTTAACTCTTTGGGACAGATAAATACACAGAGATTGAAGATTCTTATCAACTACACAGGATCTTAACATAGTTAACACGATCTTGTTGGGCAATCTGAGCATATCTGTGAATCTTTGGCCTGTATCCGTAACAATCTCATTGGAGACACTGGCGATTGTTGCTTTGCCATTAACAAAAAACAGGAAAGGAAAGCCACAATTTCTATCCATTACACATGTCTCGTGGTGGTAACTAAAACTCATCCAACTGTTCTGTATTCCGTATGCATGGAATATGCCAAGGCATGTTAGCAATTAAATGCTTGACTTCTTTACAATGCCAATGTTGTTTTGTTGTTGTTCGGTGCAACATAATCTCGGCATTGACGATGGCGGGTGGCATAGTGATAATAAAATTCTAGCTAGGAGTATTGAAGAACCTGGCGGCCAGACCATCGGCTCCACTTGCCATTGCATGGTATCATGATGCTGTTTTGTATGGCTTTCGATTTTCCTAGCGTGGATTGCATTTAAGGTATTCATGTTTAACATGATGTTACATGGCTTCTGGAACACAAAATTGTGGGGTATTTGTACGTTTTTTTTTCTCTGCTTCCGAAAAATGCCACATTGAAATAATCGTAGTGGTGCCACACTGTGGTCATAATAGGGAAATAGTTTGCTAATTTGTGCAATGTCTTTGACATAATCATAGTCAAAATCGGAAGAGGTCCTTACGTTATATATAATTGACGGAAGCTCCCCTCTGCGCGTTTAATGGTTTTCTAGCTACAAACCCTGATTTCATCAAGGATCTTCGACACAAAAGATTTCCGTCGAAGCGCCGTTTTGAGATGATCGACACCAGAGGTATGCACGTGACGAGGAGTTTTTACGTACTCACGATATATATAGCTCACACACCCTCACGAAAATCCGTACTCACGCACGAACAACTATTAAAGACTCACTCACGATAGGAACATTTTTATTCACTCTTACCTACGATCAGAAGAAGGCACAAAGTCGTGACTGACGACTTAGACTCCTATACATTCCCGTGACTCACCATTGAGCGACAGTTCAACTTTCAGCTCGAAACAAGATTTCGATCATATAAAAGTTCAAAAATCTTCGCCGAGGAGAATAATGAACAATTGTTGAATTTTTAGAGTTGTTTAGAGATCTTATTGAACCCTGGACATCATAGATGTTAAGAGTTTAATATTTTCGTGAGCGGATTTTTCCTAAATTTGTCTCTGACGCACACTCACGTACAGATTATTTTCACGACTCACGCTCACGTACCACATTTGGTTGGATAATCACGCACACTAAGGACTCATGCTGTTGCCATAAACGTGACTTACGAATGACGTGAAAGATTTTGATTGCAATTGTGCAGTAGAAATGCATTGGAAATGAAAAATCTGCGACCGAAATGTTTGTCTTCCCAGGGCTTCTATATTATCTTTACGATATTTTGCCACCTTCGTTGAATACGTGCGGGTAGCAGTGTATAACAGAATGCATCACGGTTGTGCACATCAGCATTCTTCATTACTGGGATACTAAACTTTTTGATATCGAATTGAGCCCTACCTTTTGAAAAATAAACTTATGTTGTCCGATGTACTTGAAAGCTTCATGGAAGGAAGAAGATGATCATGCGGCAAGAAGTCACTACTTCATTATATGATATGAACAAAATTATATATAATGAACAAAAAGAATCTTGATTTTCGATATGGGGTCGCGGAAGGATATCACCTATTTACCATCCCTATTTACAATCCCACGGCGGCGGGTTCTGTGTACCGGAAGGATGACGCGAATGGACTCACACCCCATTGGCCAGCGGGCTGGCCACATCAGTGTACCGATGTGTTTTCGTCCCGTCATTTATGTTGTTGGAGAAGCAGCATCCCTGGGAACAATTCCTCGTTTGCTGTTGGTCCGAGCCGGGATAGAGGAGAAACCCGGACGTTCTCGTTTTCGATCAGGTGTAACCGGTGCTTGGAGTTGGGTGCACTTCCGCGGAACTGCTCCGGCTTACATCGCTGCGGGAGTATAGTGTAAACTGCGACTACGTGGCAGGATGCTGTGCAGCGATAACAGCAGTGGCGTCCGTCTGACTAATGCGACCACCCCGACACTCCCCGTACAACACATATTCTCCGCCGCCAGGCATCTTACACTCGAATATGTTGTTGTCTCCGGATCAGTGCATCGTTTTTTTGCAAATTTAATTGCAAAGGATAACGGGTACGCGGCGATCTCAGGAGCTATGCCTGAATTCCCACCGTGCAGCCTACGCCATTGCTGTATACAGATAGGTCCTGGCTCATAAACAACCAGTTCCGTGCAGTATAGGACCTAATCCGCGTTTGTGCGGCAAGATACTAGTGACAGTATATGGAATGTATGGGTAAGCAGTCAAGTCTGGGGCTGCCGAAGATAGAGCTATACAATCAGTGTATTATACCGCCGTTGGCTAGCTGTGCTCCAGGTTATAGCCGCAAACATTGGAGTGTGCTGTTGCTGCGGGGCATAAACCGACTTGGTTCTAGGCAGACTTTAATGCTCACACCATGGAACTTGGCATTCTCTCCTAAGGTAATGACGAGAGAGGCATAGCTTTGCACAGACATGTTTGGCAACGGTTGGAAGCGAATAATCGCCACCACGAGAATTGCTTTGGGTGACTGCAGCAGTTGCAGTGATTTAACTAGCTTTAGGCCTTCGCCTGTCTGATAAATGGACGTTTCCTTGGCAACCCATCATTCACTGGGATGCAGATCAGCACCTCCCCAATAATTCTCACCATTATCCTACCTCGCGATTTCATAACCTTCTGAACGCCGGGACGTCTTAATCAATCAGAAGAAAGCCAAACTTGGAAGCTTCAGAGAATAACACCGATCACCGCTCAATATGAGACCCTCCCTTCAATGATCATAGCTGTCCCCAGGGCAGTTCCGGACATCCATCAAGCAGCAGCGCTTCGCTTCATACCCGTGGTTGAACAATTGGCCCAAGTGAGGCCCAACGTATTCCAGCCCGAAGCGCGGGACTCGCAAGACGAGCGTGATGAACGCCGTCAGTGCTAACAGCCTGCCTGATCCTAGAATCAGAGAACTAAATAAGAGATTAGTAAGATAGGCGAACGAGCACCAAGCGGAACATTTGGTTAGAGCACCTGAAAGCAATGTAACTTAGGTAACAGGAACAATCGGTAAATTGTGGTCGACAGTGAGAGACCCTCTCGAAGCCGCCGGCTACAGGGGATGATGGGGATTTCAGTCACCTTTGGCGACAGTCGGATGTGACGTGATGCCAAGAGATGCGCAAATACTTCAAACCGACAGTTTGTCGAACTCCCGGAGAGTGATAGAGCGAAAAGGAGAGCACACTCGTCGCGATGACGTTAGTCTCAGAGCCGCGACACACCGCAATTAACCGCAGCCAAAGATTACGCAAATGTCTTCAAACGAATACCGAGTCAGGGAAGCAATCCAAGCCTGGGCCCGCGACGCGAATTTCAGATGCAATGCGAAGCACTCTGGAATAACTGGGAGTTGAGTAGCCTGACCAGACTCCTCATATTGTCCTTGCAATCACTCATGTACCCCCGATAGTGTCTGGAAGAAGCGGTAGAGTTTATTCCACTACTGAAGCCAGGCAAAGATCTTCGAGTAAAGGCTGAATCGTACAGACCGATATCCGCTTCCTCGCCAGTAGCCAAAGAGACACTTTTTCAAGGTGCCAACCATCAACATGGATTCCGTAAGGTACACAGAACGACGACATGCCTTGTACATGCCATGCGAACATGTCAATAGGGGACTAATCAGCCCAAGCCTCTTGGGTTGTCCAATCTCTAAAGTAGTCCATGCCGAAATCACCAATCCCCCCCCTCTTTATGGATAGACC
>PGFW01019525.1:32138-54674 GCA_003123925.1 Haematobia irritans | reverse complement strand
CGCCACTCAAGCCAAAAAAAAATCTACCAAAATTTGGAGAACAATTTTACAAACATAACATTTTAACATTTTATTTCTATAGAAAACCTCGTGTAAATTTTATACATATAGAAAATTTTGTCAAAATTTTATTTCTATAGAAAATTTTGTCAAAATTTTATTTCTATAGAAAATTTTGTCAAATTTTATTTCTATAGAAAGTTTTGTCAAAATTTTATTTCTATAGAAATTTTTGTCAAAATTTTATTTCTATAGAAAATTTTGTCAAAATTTTATTTCTATAGAAAATTTTGTCAAAATTTTATTTCTATAGAAAATTTTTTTCAAAATTTTATTTCTATAGAAAATTTTGTCAAGATTTTATTTCTATAGATTTTTTTTTTAATTTTATTTCTATAGAAAATTTTTTCAAAATTTATTCTATACAAAAATTTTGTCAAAATTTTATTTCTATACTAAATTTTGTCAAAATTTTATTTCTATACTAAATTTTGTCAAAATTTTATTTCTATAGAAAATTTTGTCAAAATTTTATTTCTATAGAAAATTTTGTCAAAATTTTATTTCTATAGAAAATTTTGTCAAAATTTTATTTCTATAGAAAATTTTTTGAAAATTGTATTACTAGAGCAAATTTTGTCAAAATTTTATGTTAAGAACAAATTTCTTTAAAAAAATGATATTTCAATTAAAAGAATATTTTTAATCAACGTTTATTATTTTTGTTTAATTAAATTTGTTCAGTAATCATAACGCAATTTTTCTTTACCGTAAAGAAATAACATTTTTTAAATTACGTAATGCCTTTTAATATGCAGTTATATGAGTGATAAAAAAATCCATATATAATTTACTTTTTATTTTAAATTTTTCATTTGATTTCATTTTTTATTGTTTTCTTTTTTTATGCTAGAAAGATTACCATTCATTTATGGTCTTACAACCGAAAGGAGAAAGATAGTTTCCAGCCTGTCCTGTCTTTTTTTTTTTGCCTTCTGCACTTTTTTGTTTAAAACAGTGACCACAATTTTTGAGTTTTTGTTAGTTTTTTTTTGTCATTAATCCATCCAGATTATACTTTTGCTATGAATCGAACCTCTGAAAAAAGGGAATTTTGTCTTTACACAAAATTTAATTTGTTATTGAATTTATTCGGGCCCGGTTTTCTGCTTTTTTCCATCAATTTTAAATTTCCATATTTCGATACAATTTCAAGTATAAATCTGCTGGCATGTTTCAAGTAAAAAGCGTCCAGTGATGCCCTCCACATTTTATTTCCATCGTACAACGCTATCTTTTATGTAGATGACCTGTAAAACAGAACCGTGTGACAGCTATAGCATCATATTTGAACTGACTTTTTTACCAGAGGAATACATTTGATTAGCCCAGCGCCACCCCCCCCAGCCCCCATTTTGGATTGCTTTTTCCATTCCAGCGCTGAATCGGCTCACCTAATATTGGCTGTATAGTTTAAACCCGAATAGGGGAGATTACTGTTCACCATTCCTCGCAAGTACGTTTTTCCGCATGTATTCTATAGTTTCGATTGTTTTCGTCTTCTGGGAGCCACCGTGGTGCAATTGTTTGACAAATTCAAACCCATTTTCGACCAAACTGCCAAAAAGTTTTTCAGCGGTGGATTATACCTTCTCAGTAATGCTAGTGAGATTTCTGAGTGTCTCAAAAACTTCCGGACTCGTCTATGAAAATGAGGTCTTTTGTCATTGATAAGTTCACCATTGTGGTATCACAATGGACCTGAATAGTTTAATTGAGCCTGACATATCGGAATGCCACTGTACCTAACTAACCTAGGCCCTTTCTGTCTTGGACTATTTAAGACTATTTTATTGCCTTATAGACTATTTTATTTTTCAAATTCGAATTGGTAATCGATTTGCAAAAACTATGCCGCAATATTTGCAAAGTCCTTCTAAAGGTTTAGATTTCGCCTTAAATAGAAGGAACGATGTTGGTTCATGTCTCGATTTGCGAAATTTTTATCATCTTTATGGAAATGTTCTTTTATTAAAAGAAATTTCACAGCTGCACACAACAAAAAAAAATTGTGATTCAATCACGAAATTCATTGATCCAATTAATTTTTTAATTGAAATGTCTTCAATCACGAAAATGATAGTATCAATCACAAAAAATTATTGATTTCATTAGCAAATTTCAATTAATTTCTTTAATTGATTCAATTAAAAATTTAATTGATTTTAATGATTTTTTTAATTATTTTTAATTAAAAACGGTAACTATTTTCAATTACTTTCTCAATGGGCTTAGAGTTTTTTTGTTTTGATTAAAATTTGATTGTTTGATATACATTTTTAATTAAAATTTAAAAAAATGTTCATCACTTTTTTAGTAACTGATTAGTCTTCGCGAATTGATTAAAAATTTAATTGTTATCAATTAATTTTTTAATTAAAAATTTAAATTCTAATAATTGACATTAATTAAAGCTTAATATTCCTATCTTGATTAATAGAGTTACCATTGTATCAATAATTTATTAATTGAAAAAATTTTCACTTCAATTAACTTTTTAATTTGGGAAAATATTTTGGGGTGTCTTTTTTTTCAGGCCGTAAGAAGGCATTTTTATTATTAGAAAAATATTTCGTGTACTTGTAATTTTAATCAGCTTGTGTATTATATTCCAATGTTTGGGTACAATATATACTGGCGAATTTTTAATATCAAACATTGTTCGGAATTAAAATTAAATTATTTTTTTCTATTTTTACAAAGACTTTTTCTTCATTAGTGATCTTAAAAAAAAATCTTAATTAATTCATATAACGTCATTTTTTTATCATCTCAATTTGGCACTATAATATTCAAAAAAATATTTTTTTTTCATACTTGCCGATATTTATTTTAGGTTGTCTGTTCTGGCTAGCCGGCTTCCTCTTTTCTTAAAGGCCAATGTCATACGCTTCGATATTTGCCTTTTGTTGTTTTCTTTTGCCATTTTTGGCAAATATTTCGCATGCATGTGCGATGTTATAAAAAAATTTACGTATCTTTTTTTTTTTTTTGTTAGTGTGGCCCAATAGAATTTTTGTCTTAATTTATACTGTGAATTTGTATACTTTTTTTATTCGTTTTAAAACGTTCTAATTTGAAATTGAAGTGGATACATAGTACTGAAACAATGTTTATATAAATTAATTAGACATTTATAAACATTGCTATCAATGAGTTGACGATTTCCGCATTGAGTTTTTTTAACCAAATATTTTTATTGGCGACACAAAAATAATTAGTTTTACTAACAATGTGCTGTACATGGTCTACACAGAATATTTTATTTTATGAAATGTTATTTGTTGATATTTATTGTGGGTCATTATTGGATCACAACATTCAATTAAACAAGGGCCTCTTTTGTCCCTTTGCCTAAATAATGTTATCGAAATCACCGCTAAAAGTATGCATCCGTTTGGGGATAGTTTTTTGTTACCAACACTAATATAGAATAAAGGGCTAAAAGTATTCTTGATTTTATTTATTCATTTATTTCATTCTATGGAAAAATTTTACTTATAGCTAATCCGGCTTTTACTTACCAGGGTTGCCTTTTATTATTTTCGGCGTTTAGAGATAAAAAATTAAATATTATAATCGAAAATAGCTTATTCTTTTAAAATATTCCCCATTTTAAGATCTATATTTATCTAAGAGCTTTTTGCTACTCTGATTTGAAAGTATCTCCAAACATCTACCGCTTCTTCAGGTGTCGAAAAACGATGATTTCTCTATTCTTACTTTATTACGTATCGGTGCCCAAGTCAGGGACTATGACGGCGAATTAACCCAATTAAATCGATGTTTTTGAGTGCTCGGAAAATTTGCAGTGCACACAGAAAGATTTTCTTTCTGATTTTCAATCACAAAATTAATTGGTCCAATTAATCTTTTATTGGAAATGTCTTCAATCAGAAAATAACAGGTATCAACCTTTCACAGTTTTTAATGCGGCATTAAAAAAATTACTTGATTTAAAAAATTTATTTATTAAAAAATTAATTTGAATTTTGCAATCACATCAACTTAAAATTTGATTGAATTTGAATTGAATTGGAATCATTTAAAAATTAACTGAAATTTGCGTACTGAAATTCAATTAATTTTTTTTAATCAAGTATTGTTTAATGCTCAATTTAAAACTGTGATTTGATACTATTATTTCGCGATTGAAACATTTCCATTAAAAAATAATTTGGATCAATTAATTTTGTGACCTTGAATCAGATTTTTTTTGTGGAATATTTTTTAGGTGATAGTTTTTTCTGCGTGTTGAGGGCGATATGTGAGCAGGTCGCATGCGCGTGATGAGGAGTGATCCGTCTTTTTGCGCGTTGGTTTCCTGGATTGGTTTGTTGATTTTTCCAAATGGTTGAGTAGGAAATCAGAATGGACTATTCTGCGTTCTAGTCGTTTAAACCGATTTTCGGACATGTCAGTGTTTCTTTTGTCGGCATTTTCGCTCATCTTGAAACACCCATACAATCGACTGTTGTTTATTTTCGAGCGCGCAGGCGTTAAAACTTGCGATTCATCTTTAACTACTTTATTTTTTTAATTGATTAGAAAGTTAATTGTGCACCCCATAGAAAAAATCATAAATCGCGTTTTATTTACGTTTCAGAACGATCCGTGCATTGAAAGTAATTTCAAACGAAGATACAGACAGGTTCAATCCTGACAACGATAATAAATTGGACACCATGCGTTGTCAAAACAACAACCAGCGTTTCATGACCTGAAAACGTAATGCGTTTACGAATTTATAAAAAATCAACTCCTGTATCTCGGACCTGCTTTGTCTTTGCTCCATATGCGGTTAAACAGTCGCAACTTAGCACATTGCCCATCACCGACGCGAGTTGCAATGTGCACAAGAAAAAACGAAAGATCGTTTTTCATGAAATCGTGAACGCCGTGGACGAAAATCCTGAAACATTCCCTTTTGAATTTTTTGAAACCTTTCAGTTTTCATTTTCGTTACCGTTCCGTTCACATTTTTTGAACGTCATTATTTCCATTAGCTGTGTCAGTTAATCTTTTAATTGTCGAGAAATTTCAGTTTTTTAATTGTTTAAATTTCTTTTTTGGGGGGGTTTTTGGGTTTTTTTTTGTTTTTATTTTTTGGTTTTTCAATTTGTGTTAATTGATGAAGGGCAAATTCGATTATCAAAAAAACACTTTTTTTTCGGAGGCTTTTGAATTATAATCACATTGGGGTTTAGTGGTTCATTGTTTCGCTGCAAGTAGAGGATACTGATGAGGAATGTTAGCAGTCTCCGAAAAGATCGTTCATCCAACTTTATCTGCAGTCTAAATGGATTTTGCAATTTGATAAAATATACTTTTCCTCTGTAGGTTAAGCTACTCTTGCCAGTTTATTCAACGGCATATGTTTTTAGCTTAAAATCCAAAACAAAAACGATTGAATAAAAAACCAAGAATAATCAAAATAAAACAGTGGACATTTTTTTGTATATATTATGTTTTTTATGTCCACACACAATCAAAATTTTTTTTTTATTCAATCTTCGAAATTAATCGCGAAAATGATAGTATCAAGCACAGTTTTAATTGCACACAAAAAAATTTATTTTCTGATTTAATAACGAAATTAATGATCCAACTAAATTTTTATTTGAAATGACTTCAATCACAGAAATGATAGTATTCCGCTTAAACATTAATTTACAGTCAGTTAAAAACTTCATTGATACTATTAATTTGCTGTGATTTGATTTTTGTTTCAATTACAAAAATTTTTTGAATCAATTAAATTTTTAAATTGAATATTTTTTAAAACTCAATTAAATTTATTTGGAAAAATTTTTGTAAATTTTGTTCTGTGCTTGGCCATAAAAAAAATATTTGTATCAAAAAATTAATTTGATTTGATAAGTTTTTAATTTTGATTCAATTAAAAAATTTAAATTGATGTTTAATTTGCAAAACTCAATTAATTTCTTGTATTAAATCGTGACCATTTTTCAATTACTTTCTTATCTGATTTTTTAGTTGGATTAAAATTGATGTTTGAAATAAATTTTTATTTAAATAATAAAAAATATCCATTACTTGTTTAAGCTGACTTATTCTTCGAGGTTTTGATTAAAAAATTAATTGTATCAATTAATTTTACTTAATTGCCCAAAATTTTTCATCTTCAATTAACTTTTAATTTAGAAATATTTTTGGTGATCTTTTTTTTCTGGTGTAAGGGATTGTAATCAATTTTCTTAAAAGATTTTTTTTTTTAAATTTGAATAAAACGTTATTTTTGTCACGCTAATTTTTAACCCTACGGTATCTTTTAAGATATAACCAGAAACAAATTTCGCTTTTCGCTCTTAAAAATGTTGGCTGAATTCTACGAACCAAGTTTGTTGCATCTAACGCAGTTCACAACGCAGTTTAAAAAAATGTTTTTCAGAAAAATCTATAGTACTTCCTGTCTTATCTTAGTTCGAAAATAAAACAAAAAAAAACTACAAATTGGAAGATTAAATAATAAAATATCTCTATTCTCTACTAAAATCAAATTGGTTTATTTATAAACAAAAAATTTTTCGAGTTTTCGATTTTTTCAATATTTTGAAAATTTCCAATTTTTTAACCCTTGATACGCAGGTGCAACTTGTATTTAACCAATTCTGAAAAATTGTTTTCGAAATTAATGATAATGTCTTTATAGTTTGTTGACATTTTTGCATCTCTGGCTAGCAAGCCAAAAAAAACGTTCAAATATGCGGGCATGTCTTTTCAACACTTAAATTTTTAAAGACGATTTTTACTTGAAACATACCATTATTTCTACTTGAAGTTGATGAAACCTGGAATTTTAAATTTTTAAGTTTTATGTTATAACACGTTTTTTAAAGAAATTGCATTAGGCATATGAAAAAAGCCCGAAAAAATAATTATTAATTTGGATTTCCTAGTATCAAATTCACAAAACTCAAATTTTAAAAGAGAATGATTTATTAATGTGTAGCTTTAATCCAATTCTCCTGCTTTGTTTGGCTCGGAATCAATACCAAATATCATTAATGTTGAGAAATGGGCATGCTTGCTTTTCAGAGAAAATTTTTTGACATTTTTGCCAATTTCTACTCAAAAAATCAACTTATATGACTTTCATGGACTATTATAGCTTACAAAATTGATTTAATGTGTCGATTTTGCATGTAATGTTGCACAGATCCTGGTATCATTGAAATCATAGATTCTTAAGAATTCGTTGTTTCCACTAAATATCGTATCGTACAAAAGGTATTTGATTTATTGTACACTAATTAACTTAAAATGCTCATCATATATGAACTGTCACAAATTTAACCGTTAGCAAAGTAGTAAAAGAAATTGAGTTACATTTACTTTTTGTTTGTTTGATTTTGTCTTTTTACAATAAATAACAGTTACACTGTCAGTTGTGCAACTGTAACTCTTTTGAGGGTGGTTTTAAAAAATTTTTATTTTTTATTGGTTATGATGAATAAGCTTCACGAACCCACTTACCCACCTACCGGCAGAACAAAAACTATAGCTAACATCATTCGGTAGTACATCATTTTCAGAAAAGAATTACATTATCAAAATAAATACTTATTCATAAGGAATTTTCTTAGATTTGAATGCAATTGAATGATGATGAGAGCAAACAGACCTAAGTCTCATAGTGTATTAAAAAGTTAATTTTGAAGAATAAGGGGAAATAAAAATTAAGTACTTTCTACGGCAAATTGGTAAATGCATCAATGCCCCAATGAAGCGATAGAAAATCAAAGAGCATCTTTTGAATTTTTATTGTGAAATTTTCAAGAAATTAGTTGCTATTTGCAGATACGTTTTCTGGGAAAGTTAAGAAAAAACCGTGCTTGATTTATATTAACAAGAATTGGCAAATGAATATGAAAGGTAAAATAAAATCCGTATATGAATATTCGATTTCAGCGGCCACCTATGACGTGAAACAAATTTAAGTGTTATATACAAATACACAAAAATTTTTCTGCGATATAATATTATGTCTAATATTTTATGAAAAATGTTTTTTCTAAAAACATTTTTGTTAAAATTTTTATTCTATAGATTTTAATAAAATTTTATTTCATTAGAAAATTTTCAATTTATTTTATATTTCTATAGCAAAATTTTGAATTAAAATTTTTTTCTATAGAAAATTTTGCCCATATTGGTTATTTCTTTATAGAAGAATGTTTGACAAAATATTACTTTCTTTACTTAGAAAATTTTGTCAAAAGTGTATTCGTATAGAATTCTGTACAAAATTATTAAATTTATAATTTTATTTGTATAGAAAATTTTGCAAAATTTTTATGAATTGTCATATTTTATTTTTAATTTTGCCTATTACGAGAAATTTTGTCAAAAATTTTATTTCTATAGAAAATTTGTCAATTTTATTTCTATTTTGAAAATTTTGTCAAAGTTTTATTTCTATAGAATATTTTGTCAAAATTTTATTTTATAGAAATTTTTTTGTCATTTATTTCTAAAATTTTTTTTTAATTTTTTCTATAGGAAATTTTGTCAAATTTATTTTATTAGAAAATTTTGTATAAATTTTGTTTTTACAAGAACATTTGCTAAAATTTTATTTCTGATAGAAATTTTATCCAAATTTTATTTCTTTTGGAAAAATTTTGCAAAATTTTATTCATATAGAAAATTTTTTGTCAAAATTTAGTTTCTATAGAGAAATTTGTTTTCAAATTTTATTTTATTCAGAAATTTGTCAAAATTTTATTTTTATAGAAAATATGTCAAAATTTTTTCGATTTCGTTTTTGTTTTTTTATTGTTGGTTTTTGTTTCTCTAAGCATTGTTGTTGTTTTTTTATTTCAGCTTAAAACCATACATTGACTAATGTATGGTTTTAAGCTGAAATTTGACAGTGGCATAGGAAAAGAGATATGTTTGTTTCGAATTTATTTCGTCATAAGCCGGCTATCATGCAAAACCTTTTTTCGGAAGGTTCAAGTGTGGTTCATTGTTGGGTTTAATGAACTGCCTGAATTTATCTGATAATTTTGATAGTTTTGCTGCAAGTAGCAGGAATGGCTGATGAGGAATGTGGTATTATCCGAATACGTTGCGTCCATCTTCCAAACATCTTGCAGTCTATAGTGCCTTTGCCCAAATAAATTTGACAAACATATCTTTTCTCTCTGTTTGTTAAGGCTACACTTTGTAGTTTAGTCATTTATGGTTTTAAGCGTGAAATAAAACAACAACAAAAATTTTTTATTTCTTATAGAAAAATTTGTCAAAATTTTATTTCTATTGAAAATTTTGTATATAAATTTTTTTTATAGAAATCTTGTCAAATTTTATTTCGATAGAAAATTTTGTTCAAACTTTATTCTTGGGAAAATTTTGCTAATATCTATTTTATCTCTATAAAAAAGAATTCTTTCAGAATTTTTTATTTTCTTTGCAAAATTTTGTCAAATGATTTTATTTCTAAAGAAACTTCTGTTCAAATTTATTCTATTGAATTTCTATAGTAAAATTTGTTGTCGTTATAAATACACATTTTATTTCTATAGACAAAATTTTAAAATTTTAATTGTGCTATAGGAAACATTTTGTATACATTATTATTTCATAAATTTTAGCAAAATTTATGTCAAATTTTCATTATTTATTTCTATGAATTTTAATTTATTTTTAAGAAAGAAATTTATTTTAAGATTTGTCCAAATTTTTATTCAAAAATTTGGTTAAATTTATTATAATTTGGCAAAATTCCGGAAATTTTTAAATATTTATAATTTTTTACCATTTTTTATAGAGCAAAATTTTAATTTCGAATAGATTTTTAATTATTTCTTTGATTGTTCAATTTTATGCTAGAAAATTTAAAATTGTTATAGAATATTTTGCCAATATTTTATTTCTAATCTAGAAAGTTTTTGGCAAAATTTTATTTTTTATAGAAAGTGTTATCAAAAATTTTATTTCTATAGAAAATGTTATCAAAATTTATTGTCTGGTACAAAATTTTGTCAAGATTTATTTCTATAGAAAATTTGTCAAAATTTATTGGTATATAAATATTATGATTTGCAAAATTTTATTTTCTAAAGAAATTATTGTCAAAATAATGAAAACTTTTTCAAAATGTTCTACACTGCAAAAAAATATTGTCGTCGAGGTCAAAGATTTCATGTCTTTAAAATACGAATACAATGTTTGCTTTAGCATAGACAGGACTTCATTTCTCTAAAATAAAGTTATTTTCCCTTGTCCAAGCGTATAAACGTTTTCAATTTAAGTCGGTATTTGTCTTTATAATTAAGTGATTTGCACTTAAAAATGGGTATTTCTTAACATGAAAGAAAAAATTTATTTAGTGCTAAGGTCAACATTGACTTTAATAACTTCAGAAAAGAAATTTTTCTTTTTTAAATTTAATGAATTGTCTTTAAATTTGTGCTGTCTTTTTTGGCATCTTGACTACAAAGTCAAAAAATCGATTCAAATATAGGTACATGTTTTCAAAACCTTATTTTAAAAGGAGAGTTTAATTAGTTTCAAACATAGCATTATTTCTACGGAAAGTTTGAGTCCTAATTGGAAAATAAAGTTGCCCGTTAACTCGTTTTTAAAGGGACTTTGATGAGCATTGAAAGCAAAAAAATCTTGAGAAAGCGAAAATTACAAATTTTGCTTCCTAGATAGCAAGTACACAAAACCTAATTTAAAAGAGAATTGTGTCTTTAAAAGTATCTCTTACTTTGTATTCTCGCTTTCTTTGGCCTCCGGAATCAATACCAAATTTTTTTAAAGGAGTAAAGACAAAAATCTTTGGACGAGTATGCTTTTTTTCAGTGTTACTAGAAAATTTTTTCAAAATTTTATTCTTCTATCGAATTCTTTTTTCAAAATTTTATTTCCATTAGAAAGGTTTTTTTGTCAAAATTTTATTTCTATAGTAGAATTTTTCAAAATTTTATTTCTATAGGAAATTTTTTCAAAATTTATTTTATTAGGAAATTTGTCAAGCATTTTTATTTTAAATATATTTAATTATCATCGGAAACACCCCTATTATACACGTAAGGTATATAGTTACCAGCAGAAGGTCAACAGTGGCAAAACAGAAACAACCAAAAACAATAACAAATTTGATAAATCTCATGTCCAAAATAGACTCAAAATTCAGCTCAATTTGCGAGGCGCATTTATTTTTTTGGGTACCATCATCCTAAACAATGTCGTTACAATTTGGGATTATTTATGTGACGTCTTCTGTTTCTTCCATCAAAACGTTTTCGTGTTTTTTCCACTCACTGCTGTTTCAGCAGCATTTCCGAGCTTTAGTGAACCGAAACTAAATGAATACAAAATATTTATTTAATTTTTTGTTTTTTATAGTGTTCCCTTTGATTTTATTTGTAGTCACAGCGTCGTGCTCTTGATAAACAGTCTGATTTTTGTTTAAGTCCCTCAAGCCTAGTCACCGCGGCCAGTGAAAAATGAATTTAGACAACATCGCTGGTTGTTTCGGGGTTAGTTCGAGGTTTTGCTTGTTTTAGGATTATTTATTGGCCTTTACTTTGGTGTTAAATAAATCAAAATAAAATGTGTTGTTAAGTTTATTATATTTTTGTCTTAATAAAAAAGTGATGTTTATTTTTTGTGAAAACACAATCATAAACTTTTGTTCTATGTTGAATTCAGTCTGGAATAAAGAATAATGTGAATATTGAGAAATCAATCAATCATGTGCTAAAAATTTTTTTCAATAAATAAATTTAGAAGATAGAAAAAAAAAACCCCAAAAAACGTGGAAAAGGTGTATGAAACTTAACATGAAACGAACTCCCAATTAAGCTCAAGTAGGTCGATGGCCCTATTCCGAAATGTCACCGTTAAATCCCATCCTCTCTCTTGTACGTTTTCCGCATGTATTCTATAGTTTCGATTGTTTCTTCGCCTTCTGGGAGCCACCGTGGTGCAATTGTTTGACAAATTCAAACCCATTTTCGACCAAACTGCAAAAAGTTTTTCAGCGGTGGATTATACCTTCTCAGTAATGCTAGTGAGATTTCTGAGTGTCTCAAAACTTCGGACTCGTCTATGAAAATGAGGTCTTTTGTCATTGATAAGTTCACCATTGTGGTATCACAATGGACTGAATAGTTTAATTGAGCCTGACATATCGGAATGCCACTGTACCTAACCTAACCTAGGCCTTCTGTGTTGGCTATTTTAAGACTATTTTATTGCCTTATAGACTATTTTATTTTTCAAATTCGAATTGGTAATCGATTTGCAAAAACTATGCCGCAATATTTGCAAAGTCCTTCTAAAGGTTTAGATTTCGCCTTAAATAGAAGGAACGATGTTGGTTCAATGTCTCGATTTTGCAAAGTTTTTATCATTCTTTTGTTATTTTTTAGATCACAGCTGCACCAACAAATAAAAGAATTGTGGTTCAAGTCACGAAATTCATGTGATCCAATTAATTTTTTAATTGAAATGTCTTCAATTCACGGAAAATGTAGTAGTATCTGATCACGAAAAAATTAATTGATTTGATTAGCAATAAATTTCATTAATTTCTTTAAATTGATTCAATTAAAATTTAATTCGATTTAATGATATTTTTTAATTATTTTTAATTAAAAACGGTAACTATTTTCAATTACTTTCTCAATTGGCTTAGAGTTTTTTGTTTGATTAACAATTGATTGTTTGATATACATTTTTAATTAAAAATTTAAAAAATGTTCATCACTTTTTGTAACTGACTTAGTCTTCCGAATTTGATTAAAAATTTAATTGTATCAATTAATTTTTTAATTAAAAATTTTAAAATTTTCAATAATTGACATAATTAAGTTAATATTCCTATCTTGATTAAAGAGTTAATTGTATCAATTAATTTATTAATTGAAAAATTTTCAACTTCAATTAACTTTTTAATTGGAAATATTTTGGTGATCTTTTTTTTTGCGTAAGAAGCATTTTATTATTAGAAAAATATTTCGTTATTTAATTTTAATAGCTTGTGTATTTATTCCAATTTTGGGTATAATTATTACTGCGAATTTTAATATCAACATTGTTCGGAATTAAAATTAAATTATTTTCTATTTTTACAAAGACTTTTTTTCTTCATTAGTGATCTTAAAAAAAAATCTTAATTAATTCATATAACGTCATTTTTATCATCTCAAAATTTGGCACTATAATATCAAAAAAATATTTTTTTTTCATACTTGCCGATATTTATTTTAGGTGTCTGTCTGGCTAGCCGGCTTCCTCTTTTCTAAAGGCCAATGTCATACGCTTCGAATATTTGCTTTGTTGTTTTTCTTTTGCCACATTTGGCAAATATTTGCGATGCTGTGCGATGTTATAAAAAATACGTATCTTTTTTTTTTTTTTTGTTAGTGTGCAAAATAGAATTTTGTCTAATTATACGTGAATTTGTATATTTTTTTTATTCGTTTAAAAGTCTAATTGAAATTGAAGTGGATAACATAGTATGAAACAATGTTTATTATAAAAATTAATTAGACATTTATAACAATTGCTATCAAATGTTGACATTTCGATGAGTTTTTTTAACCAAATATTTTATGGCGACACAAATAATTAGTTTTACTAAAATGTGCTGTAATGGTCTACACAGAATATTTTATTTATGAAATGTTATTTGTTGATATATTTGTGGGTCATTATTGATCACAAAATTCCATTAAACAAGGGCCTCTTTTGTCCCTTGCTAAATAATGTTATCGAAAATCACCGCCTAAAAGTATGCATCCGTTTGGGATAGTTTTTGTTACCAACACTAATATAGAATAAAGGCTAAAAGTATTCTTGATTTTATTTATTCATTTATTTCATTATGGAAAATTTACTATAGCTAATCCGGCTTTTACATACCAGGGTTGCCTTTTATATTTCGGGTTTAGAGATAAAAAATAAATATTAATAATCGAAAATAGCTTTATTCTTTTTTAAAATATTCCCCATTAAGATCTATATTATCTAAGAGCTTTTGCTACTCTGATTGAAGTATCTCCAAAACATCTACCGCTTCTTCAGGTGTCGAAAAACGATGATCTCTAATTCTACTTTTTACGTATCGGTGCCAAGTCAGGACTATACGGCGAATAACCCATTAAATCGATGTTTTGAGTGCTCGAAAATGCAGTGCACACAGAAAGATTTCTTTCTGATTCAATCACAAAATTAATTGGTCCAATTAATCTTTTAATTGGAATGTCTTCAATCACGAAAATAACAGTATCAATCACAGTTTTAATTGGGCATAAAAAAATACTTGATTAAAAAATTTATTTATTAAAAAAATTAATTGATTTTGCAATTACAACATCACTAAAATTGAATTGAATTTGAATTGAATGAATCATTTAAAAAATTAACTGAAAATTGCGTAGCTGAAATCAATTAATTTTTTTAATCAAGTATTGTTTATGCTCAATTAAAAACTGTGATTGATACTATTATTTCGCGATTGAAAACATTTCCATTAAAAAATTAATTGATCAATTAATTTTGTGATTGAATCAGAATTTTTTTTGTGGGAATATTTTGTGAGAGTTTTTTCTGCGTGTATGAGGCGATATGTGAGAGGTCGCATGCCGTGATGAAGAGTGATCCGTCTTTTGCGGTTGGTTTTCCTGATTGGGTTGTTGATTTTTCCAAATGGTTGAGTAGAAATCAGAATGGACTATTCTGCGTTCTAGTCGTACGATTGCGACATGTCCAGTGTTTCTTTTGTCGGATTTCGCTCATCTTGAAACACCCATACAATCGACTGTTGTTTATTTTCGAGCGCGCAGGCGTAAAACTGCGATTCATCTTAACTTACTTTATTTTTTAATTTGATTAGAAAGTTAATTGTGCACCCATAGAAAAAATCATAAACGGTTATTTACGTTTCAGAACGATCCGTGCATGAAAGTGAATCAAACGAAGAACAGACGGTGTCAATCTGACAACGATAAATGACACCATGCGTTGTCAAAACAACAACCAGCGTTCATGACCTGAAAACGTAATGGTTACGAATTTATAAAAAAAATCAACTCCTGTATCTCGGACCTGCTTTGTCTGCTCCATATGCGTTAACAGTCGCCTTAGCACATTGCATCACCGACGGAGTTGCAATGTGCCAAAGAAAAACGAAAGTCGTTCATGAAATCGTGAACGCCCGTGGACGAAATCCTGAACATTCCCTTTTGATTTTTTGTGAACCTTTCAGTTTCATTTTGTTACCGTCCGTTCACGATTTTTGAACGTCATTATTTCCATTAGTGTGTCAGTTAATCTTTTAATTGTCGAGAAATTTCAGTTTTTAATTGTTAAAATTTTGGTTTTTGTTTTGTTTTTATTTGGTTTTACATTTGTGTTAATTGAGAAGGCAAATTCGATTATCAAAAAACACTTTTTTTCGGAGCTTTGAATATAATTCACATTGGGTTTAGTGTTCATTGTTTCGCTGCAAGTAGAGGATACTGATGAGGAATGTAGCAGTCTCGAAAGATCGTTCATCCAACTATCTTCAGTCTAAATGATTTGCAATTTGATAAAATATACTTTTCCTCTGTAGGTTAAGCTACTCTTGCAGTTTATTCAACGCATGGTTTTAAGCTAAAATCAAAACAACGATTGAAGTAAAAACCAAGAATAACAAAATAAAACAGTGGACATTTTTTGTATATATTATGTTTTTATGTCCACACACAATCAAATTTTTTTTTTATTCAATCTCGAAATTAATCGCGAAAATGATAGTATCAAGCACAGTTTTAATTGCACACAAAAATTTATTTTCTGATTTAATAACGAAATTAATTGATCCAATAAATTTTTTATTTGAAATGACTTCAATCACAGAAATGATAGTATCGCTTAAAACATTAATTGACAGTCAGTTAAAAACTTATTGATACTATTAATTTGTGTGATTGATTTTTGTTTCAATTAAAAAAATTTTTGAATCAATTAAATTTTTAATTGAATATTTTTTAAAACTCAATTAAGATTTTAATTGGAAAAATTTTTGTGAAATTTTGTTCTGTGTGGCCATAAAAAAATATTTGATCAAAAAATTAATTGATTTGATAAGTTTTTAATTGATTCAATTAAAAATTTAATTGATGTTGATTGCAAAACTCAATTAATTTCTTGTATTAAATCGTGACCATTTTCAATTACTTTCTTATCTGAGTTTTTAGTTTGATTAAAAATTGATTGTTTGAAATAAATTTTTATTTAAAAATAAAAAAATATCCATTACTTGTTTAAGTGACTTATTCTTCCGAGTTTGATTAAAAAATTAATTGTATCAATTAATTTATTAATTGCAAAATTTTTCATCTTCAATTAACTTTTTAATTAGAAATATTTTGGTGATCTTTTTTTCTGTGTAGGGATTGTAATCATTTTCTTAAAAGACTTTTTTTTTTAAATTGAATAAAACGTTAATTTTGTCAGCTAATTTTTTAACCCTAACGGTATCTTTTAAGATATAACCAGAAACAAATTCTTTCGTCTTAAAATGTTGGCTGATTCTACGAACCAAGTTTGTTGCATCTAACGCAGTCACAACGCAGTTTAAAAAAATGTTTTTCCAGAAAATCTATAGTACTTCTGTCTAATCTAGTCCGAAAATAAAACAAAAAAAACTACAAATTGGAAGATAAATAATAAAATATCTCTATTCTCTACTAAAATCAAATTGTTTATTTATAAACAAAAAATTTCGAGTTTTCGATTTTTTCAATATTTTGAAAATTCCAATTTTTAAACCCTTGACTACGAGCAACTTGTATTTAACAATTCTGAAAAATTGTTCGAAATTAATGATATCGTCTTTAAGTTTGTTGACATTTTGCATCTTGGCTACAAAGCAAAAAAACGTTCAAATATGGGGCATGTCTTTCAACACTTAAATTTAAAGACGATTTTTACTTGAAACATACCATTATTTCTACTTGAAGTTGAACCTGAATTTTAAATTTTAAGTTTTAGTTAACACGTTTTTAAAGAAATTTGATAGCATATGGAAAAAAGCCGAAAAAATAATTATAATTGATTTCCTAGTATCAAATTCACAAAACTCAAATTTAAAAGAGAATTGTTTATTAATTGTAGCTTTACATCAATTCTCCGCTTGTTTGGCTCGGAATCAATACCAAAATCATTAATGTTGAGAAATGGGCATGCTTGCTTTTCAGAGAAATTTTTGACATTTTTGCAATTCTACTCAAATCAACTTATATGACTTTCATGGACTTATTATAGTTACCAAAATTGAATTAATGTGTCGATTTGCATGTAATTTTGCCACAGATCCTGGTATCATGAAATCATAGATCTTAAGAATTGTTGTTTCCACTAAATATCGTATCGTAACAAAGGTATTTGTTTATGTGTACACTAATAACTAAAATGCTCATCATATATGAACTGTCACAAATTTAACCGTTAGCAAGAGTAGTAAAAGTAAATTTGAGTACATTTACTTTTGTTTGTTTTGATTTGTCTTTTGACAAATAAATAACAGTACACTGTCAGTGTTGCAATGTAACTCTGAGTGTAATTTATTTTTATGGTTATGATGAATAAGCTTCACGAACCCACTTACATACCGGCAGACAAACTATAGCTAACCATCATCGGTAGTACATCATTCAGAAAAGATTACCATTATCAAATAAATACTTATTCATAAGGAATTTTCTTAAGATTTGAAATGCAATGAATGGATTGATGAGAGCAAACAGACCTAAGTCTCATAGTGTATTAAAAGTTAATTTTGAAGAATAAGGGGAAATAAAAATTAAGTACTTCTACGGCAAATTGTAAATGCATCAATGCAATTGAGCGATAGAAAAACCAAAGAGCATCTTTTGAATTTATTATGTGAAATTTTCAAGAATACTAGTTGATTTGCAGATACGTTTCTGGGAAAGTTAAAGAAAAACCGTGCTGATTTATATAACAAGAATTGGAAATAGAATATGAAAGGTAAAATAAATCCGTATATGAATATTCGATTCAGCGCCACCTATACGTGAAACAAATTAGCTATTTAATTCTGTCTTTAGAGAATTTATTCCCCATGTAAGATTATCATTAGTCTAAGAGCTTTTGCTACTCCTGATTGAAGTATCTCCAAAACATTACCGCTTCTTCAGGTGTCGAAAAACGATGATCTCTAAGTTCTACTTTTTTACGTATCGGTGCCAAGTCAGGACTAATACGGCGAAATAACGCCATTAAAGCGATGTTTTGAGTGCTCGAAAATGCAGTGCACACAGAAAGATTTCTTTCTTGAATTCAATCACAACAAATTAATTGGTCCAATTAATCTTTTAATTGGAATGTCTTCAATCACGAAAATAACAGTATCAATCACAGTTTTAATTGGGCATAAAAAATAACTTGATTAAAAAATTTATTGATTTCATTAGCAAATTTCAATTAATTTTTTAATTGATTCAATTAAATTTTTAATTGATGTTGATTGCAAAATTCAATTAATTTTTTAATTACAATCGTAACTATTTTTAATCGCTATACTATTAACCTTTAAATCAAACTAGGAAGAGTAAGACAGTAAAAATTTATGGATATTTGTTTTTTTTTTTTTTAATTTTTAATTATTTTTTTTTTTTTAACTTTAGAATCAAATTTTTCAATCAAACTAAAACGAATTGAAAATAGTTATAGAACGTGATTGAAATATGGTATAGTGATTAAAAATAGTTTCGTTTTTAATTAAAAAATTAATTGAATTTTGCAATCAACATCAACTAAAAATTTAATTGAATCAATTACAAAATTAATTGAATCATTTAAAAAATTAACTGAAATTTGCGCTAATGAAATCAATTAATTTTTTAATCAAGTATTGTTTATGCTCAATTAAAACTGTGATTGATACTATTATTTTCGCGATTGAAAACATTTCCATTAAAAAATTAATTGGATCAATTAATTTTGTGATTGAATCAGAATTTTTTTTGTGGGAATATTTTGGTGATAGTTTTTCTGCGTGTATGAGGCGATATGTGAGAGGTCGCATGCCGTGATGAAGAGTGATCCGTCTTTTGCGGTTGGTTTTCCTGATTGGGTTGTTGATTTTTCCAAATGGTTGAGTAGAAATCAGAATGGACTATTCTGCGTTCTAGTCGTAACGATTGCGACATGTCCAGTGTTTCTTTTGTCGGATTTCGCTCATCTTGAAACACCCATACAATCGACTGTTGTTTATTTTTCGAGCGCGCAGGCGTAAAACTGCGATTCATCTTAACTTACTTTATTTTTTAATTTGATTAGAAAGTTAATTGTGCACCCATAGAAAAAATCATAAACGGTTATTTACGTTTCAGAACGATCCGTGCATGAAAGTGAATCAAACGAAGAACAGACGGTGTCAATCTGACAACGATAAAATGACACCATGCGTTGTCAAAACAACAACCAGCGTTCATGACCTGAAAACGTAATGGTTACGAATTTATAAAAAAAATCAACTCCTGTATCTCGGACCTGCTTTGTCTGCTCCATATGCGTTAACAGTCGCCTTAGCACATTGCATCACCGACGGAGTTGCAATGTGCCAAAGAAAAACGAAAAGTCGTTCAGAAATTCGTGAACGCCCGTGGACGAAATCCTGAACATTCCCTTTTGATTTTTTGTGAACCTTTCAGTTTCATTTTGTTACCGTCCGTTCACGATTTTTGAACGTCATTATTTCCATTAGTGTGTCAGTTAATCTTTTAATTGTCGAGAAATTTCAGTTTTTAATTGTTTAAATTTGTTTTTTGGTTTTGTTTTTATTTTGGTTTTCAATTTGTGTTAATTGATGAAGGCAAATTCGATTATCAAAAAACACTTTTTTTTCGGAGCTTTGAATATAATTCACATTGGGTTTAGTGGTTCATTGTTTCGCTGCAAGTAGAGGATACTGATGAGGAATGTAGCAGTCTCGAAAGATCGTTCATCCAACTATCTTGCAGTCTAAATGGATTTGCAATTTGATAAATATACTTTTCCTCTGTAGGTTAAGCTACTCTTGCAGTTTATTCAACGCATGGTTTTAAGCTAAAATCAAAAACAACGATTGAAGTAAAAACCAAGAATAACAAAATAAAACAGTGGACAATTTTTTGTATATATTATTTTTTTATGTCCACACACAATCAAAATTTTTTTTATTCAATCTCGAAATTAATCGCGAAAATGATAGTATCAAGCACAGTTTTAATTGCACACAAAAATTTATTTTCTGATTTAATAACGAAATTAATTGATCCAATAAATTTTTTATTTGAAATGACTTCAATCACAGAAATGATAGTATCGCTTAAACATTAATTGACAGTCAGTTAAAAACTAATTGATACTATTAATTTGTGTGATTGATTTTTGTTTCAATTAAAAAATTTTTGAATCAATTAAATTTTTATTGAATATTTTTTAAAACTCAATTAAGATTTTATATGGAAAAATTTTTGTGAAATTTTGTTCTGGTGTGGCCAATAAAAAATATTTGATCAAAAAATTAATTGATTTGATAAGTTTTTAATTGATTCAATTAAAAATTTAATTGATGTTGATTGCAAAACTCAATTAATTTCTTGTATTAAATCGTGACCATTTTCAATTACTTTCTTATCTGAGTTTTTAGTTTGATTAAAAATTGATTGTTTGAAATAAATTTTTATTTAAAAATAAAAAAATATCCATTCACTTGTTTAAGTGACTTATTCTTCGCGAGTTTTGATTAAAAAATTAATTGTATCAATTAATTTATTAATTGCAAAATTTTTCATCTTCAATTAACTTTTTAATTAGAAATATTTTGGTGATCTTTTTTTCTGTGTAGGGATTGTAATCATTTCTTTAAAAGACTTTTTTTTTTAAATTGAATAAAACGTTAATTTTGTCAGCTAATTTTTTAACCCTAACGGTATCTTTTAAGATATAACCAGAAACAAATTCTTTCGTCTTAAAATGTTGGCTGAATTCTACGAAACAAGTTTGTTGCCATCTAACGCAGTCACAACGCAGTTTAAAAAATGTTTTTCCAGAAAATCTATAGTACTTCTGTTAATCTAGTCCGAAAATAAAACAAAAAAAACTACAAATTGGAAGATAAATAATAAAATATTTCTATTCTCTACTAAAATCAAATTGTTTATTTATAAACAAAAAATTTCGAGTTTTCGATTTTTTCAATATTTTGAAAATTCCAATTTTTAAACCCTTGACTACGAGCAATCTGTATTTAACAATTCTGAAAAATTGTTCGAAATTAATGATATCGTCTTTAAGTTTGTTGACATTTTGCATCTTGGCTACAAAGCAAAAAAACGTTCAAATATTGGGCATGTCTTTCAACACTATAATTTAAAGACGATTTTTACTTGAAACATACCATTATTTCTACTTGAAGTTGAACCTGAATTTTAAATTTTAAGTTTTAGTTAACACGTTTTTTAAAGAAATTTGACATCATATGGAAAAAAGCCGAAAAAATAATTATATATTGATTTCCTAGTATCAAATTCACAAACTCAAATTTAAAAGAGAATTAGTTTATTAATTGTAGCTTTACATCAATTCTCCGCTTGTTTGGCTCGGAATCAAATACAAATCATGAAAAAAATCTTAATTAATTCATATAACGTCATTTTTATCATCTCAATTTGGCACTATAATATCAAAAAAATATTTTTTTTTCATACTTGCCGATATTTATTTTAGGTGTCTGTCTGGCTAGCCGGCTTCCTCTTTTCTAAAGGCCAATGTCATACGCTTCGATATTTGCCTTTGTTGTTTTCTTTTGCCATTTGGCAAATATTTGCGATGCTGTTGCGATGTTATAAAAAAATACGTATCGTTTTTTTTTTGTTGTTAGTGTGCAATAGAATTTTGTCTAATTATACGTGAATTTGTATACTTTTTTATTCGTTTAAAAGTCTAATTGAAATTGAAAGTGGATACATAGTATGAAACAATGTTTATTATAAAATTAATTAGACATTTATAAACATTGCTATCAATGGTTGACATTTCGATGAGTTTTTTTAACCAAATATTTTATGGGACACAAATAATTAGTTTTACTAAAATGTGCTGTAATGGTCTACACAGAATATTTTATTTATGAAATGTTATTTGTTGATATATTTGTGGGTCATTATTGATCACAACATTCAATTAAACAAGGGCCTCTTTTGTCCCTTGCTAAATAATGTTATCGAAAATCACCGCCTAAAAGTATGCATCAGTTTTGGGATAGTTTTTGTTACCAACACTAATATAGAATAAAGGCTAAAAGTATTCTTGATTTTATTTATTCATTTATTTCATTATGGAAAATTTACTATAGCTAATCCGGCTTTTACATACCAGGGTTGCCTTTTATATTTCGGGTTTAGAGATAAAAAATAAATATTAATAATCGAAAAT
>PGFW01019525.1:8685-19194 GCA_003123925.1 Haematobia irritans | reverse complement strand
GTTGCGATGTTGCATTATAGAAAAAAGTTACTTTTTTTTTTTTTTTGGTTAGTGGTGCCGAATAAGATTTTGTCTAATTATCGGCGTGAATTTTTACTTTTTTATTCGTTTAAAGTCTGAATTGAAGGGATGGTGAGGAAGTGGAGTACATAGTATGAAACAATGTTTACTATTAAAATTAATCGTTAGACATTTATAGAACATTGCTATCAATGGTTGACATTCCGGATGGAGTTTTTTAACCAATATTTTTATGGACACAAATAATTAGTTTTACTAAAAATGTGCGTAACTGGTCTACACAGAATATTTTATTTATGAAAAATGTTATTTGTTGATATATTTGTGGGTCATGTATTGATCTGACAACATTCCAATTAAAAAGGGCACGCCCCCTTTTGTCCGTTGCTAAAATAATGTTATCGAAAATAACCGCCTAAAAGTATGGCATGCAGTTTTGGATAGTTTTTGTTTCCAAGACACTAATATAGAATAAGGGCTAAAAGTATTCTTGATTTTATTTATTCATTTTTTCATTATGGAAAATTTACTTAATAGCTAATCCGGCTTTTAACAATACCAGGGTTGCCTTTTATATTTCGTTTAGAGATAAAAAATAAATATTAATAATCGAAAATAGCTTATTCTTTTTTAAAATATTTCCCCATTAAGATCTATATTATCTAGAGCTTTTGCTACTCTGAATTGAAGTACTCCAAACAATCTACCGCTTCTTCAGGTGCGAAAAACGATGATCTCTAAGTTCTACTTTTTACGTATCGGTGCAAGTCAGGACTATACGGCGAATAAACGCGCATTTTAAATCGATGTTTTGAGTGCTCGAAAATGCAGTGACACAGAAGATTCTTTCTGGATTCAAATCACAAAATTAATTGGTCCAATTAATCTTTTAATTGCGAATGTCTTCAAATCACGAAAATAACAGGTATCCAAATCACAGTTTTAATTGGTCATAAAAAATACTTGATTAAAAAATTTATTCGATTTCAATTAGCAAATTATTCAATTAATTTTTAATGATTCATTAAATTTGTTAAATTGATGTTGATTGCAAAATTCAATTAATTTTTTTAATTAACAATCGTGAATATTTTTTAATCGCTAATACTTAATTAACCTTTAAATCAAAACTAGGAAGAGAAGACAGTAAAAATTTATGGATATTTGTTTTTTTGTTAATTTTTAATTATTTTTTTTTTTTTAACTTTAGAATCAAATTTTTCAATCATAACCTAAAACGAATTGAAAATTAGTTATAGACGCGTGATTGAAATATGGTATAGTGATTAAAAATAGTTTCGTTTTTAATTCAAAAAATTAATTGAATTTTGCAATCAACACAACTAAAAATTTAATTGAATCAATTACAAGATTAAATTGAATCATTTAAAAAACTTTAACTGAAATTTGCCGCCTAATGAAATCAAATTAATTTTTTTAATCAAGATTGTTTATGCCTCAATTAAAACTGTGATTATACTATTAATTTTCGATGGATAAACATTTTGCTATAAAAAAATTAATTGGATCAATAAATTTGTGATTGAATCAGAATTTTTTTGTGGGAATTATTGTTGGTTGATAAGTTTTTTCTGCGTGTATGAGGCGATATGTAGAGAGGCTCGCAATGCCGTGATGAAGAGTGATCCGTCTTTTGCGGTTGGTTTTCCTGACTTGGAGTTGTTGATTTTCCAAATGGTTGAGTGAAATCAGAATGGACTATTCTGCGTTGCTAGTCGTCAACGATTGCGACATGTCCAGTGGTTTCTTTTGTTCGGATTTCGCTCATCTTGAAATCACCCATACACATCGACTGTTGTTCTTTATTTCGAGCGCGCAGGCGTTAAACTGCGAATTCATCGTTAACTTACTTTATTTTTAATTTGATTAGAAATTAATTGTTGCACCATAGAAAATCAATAAACGGTTATTTACGTTTCCAGAACGATCTGTGCATGAAAGTGAAGTCAAACGAAGAACAGACCGGTGGTCATCTGACAACGATAAATGACACCATGCGTTGTCAAAACAAACAACAACCAGCGTTCATGAACCTGAGAAAACGTAAGGTTACGAATTTATAAAAAAAATCAAACTCCTGTATCTCCGGACCTGCTTTGTCTGTCCATATGCTAAACAGTCGCCTTGCAACATTGCATCACCGAGGGTTTGCAATGTGCCAAAGAAAACGAAAAGTCGTTCAATAAAATCGTGAACGCCCGTGACGAAATCCTGAACATTCCCTTTTGATTTTTTGTGAACCTTTCAGTTTCTATTTTGTTACCGTCCTGTTACGGATTTTTGAACGTCATTAATTTCCATTAAGTGTGTCAGTTAATCTTTTATTGTCGAGAATTTCAGTTTTAAATTCTGTTTTAAATTTGTGTTTTTGGTTTTGGTTTTATTTTGGTTTTCAAATTGTGCGTTATGATGAAGGCATAATCGCTATTAATTTCAAAAACACTTTTTTTTTGCGGAGTCTTGAATATAATTTCACATTGGGTTTATGGTTCATCTGTTTCGCTGGCAAGTAGAGGAATACTGATGAGAATGTAGCAGTCCGAAATGATGCTTCATTCCAACTTATCTTGCCAGTTCGTAAATGATTTGCATTGGATAAAGATACTTTTCCTCTGTAGGTTTAACTACTACTTGCAGTTTATTCACGCATGGTTTTTAAGCCTAAAAATCACAAAACACGATTGAAGTAAAAACCAAGAATAACAAAATAAAAGCAGTGGACAATCTTTTTGTATATATTACTGCGTTTTTTAGTCCACACACTAATCAACATTTTTTTTTTATTCATCTCGAAATTAATCGCCGAAAATCGAATAGTTCAACAGCACAGTTTTAATTGCACACAAAAATTTTATTTTCTGATTTAATAACGAAATTATTGATCCAATAAATTTTTTATTTGGAAATACTTCAATCACAGAAATGATAGTATCGCTTAAACATTAATTGACAGTCAGTTAAAAACTAATTGATACTATTAATTGTGTGATTTGATTTTTGCTTTCAATTAAAAAATTTTTGAATCAATTAAAATTTTTCATTGAATATTTTTGTAAACTCAATTAAGGATTTTAATTGAAAAATTTTTGTGAAACTTTGTTCTGTGTGGCCATAAAAAATATTTGATCAAAAATTAATTGAATTTGATAAGTTTTTAATTGATTCAATCTAAAAATTTAATTGATGTTGATGTGCAAAACTCAATTAATTTCTTGTATTAAATCGTACCATTTTCAATTACTTTCTTATTGAGTTTTTAGTTGATTAATAAATTGATTGTTTGAAATAAATTTTTCTATTTAAATAATAAAAAATATCCATCACTTGTTTAACGTGACTTATTATTCTTCCGAGTTTGTTAAAAATTAATTGTATCAACTTAATTTATTAATTGCAAATTTTTCATCGTCATTAACTTTTTAATTAGAAATATTTTGGTGATCTTTTTTTCTGTGCTAGGGATTGGTAATCATTTTCTTAAAAGACTTTTTTTTTAATTTGAATAAAACCGTTAAATTTTGTCAGCTAATTTTTTAACCCTAACGGCTATTCTTTTAAGATATAACCAGAAACCAATTCTTTCGTCTTAAATGTTGGCTGAATTCTACGAAATCAAGTTTGTTGCATCTAACGCAGTCACAACGCAGTTTTAAAAAATGTTTTTCCAGAAAATCTATAGTACTTCTGTCTAATCTAGTCCGAAAATAAAACAAAAAAAAACTACAAATTGGAAGATAAATAATAAAATATCTCTATTCTCTACTAAAATCAAATTGTTTATTTATAAACAAAAAATTTCGAGTTTTCGATTTTTTCAATATTTTGAAAATTCCAATTTTAAACCCATTGACTACGAGCAACTTGTATTTAACAATTCTGAAAAATTGTTCGAAATTTAATGATATCGTCTTTAAGTTTGTTGACATTTTGCATCTTGGCTACAAAGCAAAAAAACGTTCAAATATTGGGCATGTCTTTCAACAACTTTAAATTTAGAAGACGATTTTTACTTGAAACATACCATTATTTCTACTTGAAGTTGAACCTGAATTTTAAATTTTAAGTTTTAGTTAACACGTTTTTTAAAGAAATTTGATCATCATATGGAAAAAAGCCGAAAAAATAATTATTAATTGATTTCCTAGTATTCAAATTCACAAAACTCAAATTTAAAAGAGAATTGATTTATAATTGTAGCTTTTAATTCAATTCTCGCTTGTTTGGCTCGGAATCAATACCAAAATCATTTTAGTTTGAGAAATGGGCATGCTTGCTTTCAGAGAAATTTTTGACATTTTTGCCAATTCTACTAAATCAACTTAATGACTTTCATGGACTTATTATAGTTACCAAAATTGAATTAAATGTGTCGATTTGCATGTAATGTTGCCACAGATCCTGGTATCATGAAACATAGATCTTAAGAATTGTTGTTTTCCACTAAAAATCGTATTTCGTAACAAAGGTATTTGTTTATGTGTACACTAATAACTAAAATGCTCATCATATTATGAACTGTCACAAATTTTAACCGTTAGCAAGAGTAGTAAAAGTAACATTGAGCTACATTTACTTTGTTTTTGTTTTGATTTGTCTTTTTGACAAATAAATAAACAGTAACACTGTCAGTGTTGCAATGTAACTCTGAGTGTAAATTTATTTTTATGGTTATGATGAATAAGCTTCACGAACCCACTTACATACGGCAGACAAACTATAGCTTAACCATCATCGGTAGTACATCATTCAGAAAGATTACCATTATCAAATAAATACTTTATTCATAAGGAATTTTCTTAAGATTTGAAATGCAATGAATGGATTGAGGAGAGCAAACAGACCTAAGTCTCATAGTGTATTAAAAGTTAATTTTGAAGAATAAGGGGAAATAAAAATTAAGTACTTCTACGGCGAAATTGTAAATGCATCAATGCAATTGAGCGATAGAAAAATCCAAAAGATCTTTTTGAATTATTATGTGAAATTTTCAAGAATACTAGTTGATTTGCAGATACGTTTCTGGGAAAGTTAAAGAAAAACCGTGCTGATTTATATAACAAGAATTGGAAATAGAATATGAAAGGTAAAATAAATCCGTATATGAATATTCGATTCAGCGCCACCTATACGTGAAACAAATTAGTTATATACGAATACCAAAAATTTTTCTGCGATATAATTTTATGTCTATAGAAATTTATGAAAATGTTTTTTCTAAAAACATTTTTGTAAAAATTTTATTTCTATAGATTTTATCAAAATTTTATTTCATTAGAAAATTTTGTCAATATTTTATTTCTATAGAAAATTTTGTTAAAATTTAATTTCTATAGAAAATTTTGCCAATATTTTATTTCTATAGAAAATTTTGACAAAATATTATTTCTATAGAAAATTTTGTCAAAATGTTATTTCTATAGAAAATTCTGTCAAAATTTTATTTTATTTGTACTAGAAAATTTGTTTTATAAATTTTTATTCTCTATAGAAAATTTTCGTTCAAAATTTTTATTTCTTATTGAAATTTTGTCAAAACAGTTTATTTCTATAGAAAAATTTTGTCAAAATTTTATTTCTATAGAAATTTTTTTGTCAAAATTTAATTTCTATAGGAAATTTTTCAAAAATTTTCAAAATTTATTTTTATAGAAAATTTTGTATAATTTTTATTTTTACAGAACATTTTGCTAAAATTTTATTTCGATAGAAAATTTTATCAAAATTTTATTTCTTTGGAAAAAATTTTGTCAAAATTTTATTTCTATAGAAAATTTCGTCAAAATTTTATTTCTATAGAAAATTTTGTCAAAATTTTATTTTTATAGAAAATTTTGTCAAAATTTTATTTTTATAGAAAATATTGTCAAAATTTTATTTCGATTCGTTTTGTTTTTTTATTGTTGGTTTTTGTTCTCTAAGCATTGTTGTTGTTTTTTTATTTCAGCTTAAAACCATACATTGACTAATGTATGGTTTTAAGCTGAAATTTGACAGTGGCATAGGAAAAGAGATATGTTTGTTTCGAATTTATTACGTCATAAGCGGTGAACCCTCGGCATGGCAGTGGGTTGACGCTACTTCGATAATGTTCGATAGTTGCATGCAAAGAGGATGCGCTTATTAATTTCAATCTTGCGATAGGCCAAATTGACAACATTTTTCTCTGTTGTTAGCAACCCTTGTTATCGATTATTATAAGTGGATAATGAACTAGGCAACGAATTATCTATGAAAATTTGTTGATAAGTTTTTGTTCGTATGAAATTGTAGAAATTTTATTGTTTATGAGAAATTTTGTCAAAATTTTATTGCGATAGAAAATTTTGTCAAAACTTTATTTCTTTGGAAAATTTTGCCAATATTTTATCTCTATAGAAAATTCTTCAAATTTTATTCTTTAGAAATATTGTCAATATTTTTATTTTCTAAGAAACTTTGTCAAAACTGTCTTTACTTCTATAGAAATTTTAGTTGAAAATTTTGGCTTGGTTTTAAGCTGAAATTAAAACAGAACAACAAAAATTTTATTTCTATAGAAAAATTTCGTCAAAATTTTATTCTATAAGAAAATTTGTATAAATTTTATTTCGATAGAGAATAATTGTCAAAAACTTTATTTCTTTGGAAAATTTTGCCATATTTTATCTCTATAGAAAATTCTTTCAAATTTTTATTTCTTTAGAAAATTTTGTCAATATTTTATTTCTAAAGAAAACTTTGTCAAAATTTTATTTCTATAGAAAATTTTGTTAAAATTTTATTTCTATAGAAAATTGTGTCAAAATTTTATTTCTATAGAAAAATTTTTTTTAAAAATTTTATTTGTATAGAAAATTTTGTATACATTTTATTTTTATAGAAAATTATGTCAAAATTTTATTTCGATAGAAAATTTTGTCAAAATTTTATTTCTTTGGAAAATTTGCCAATATTTTATTTCTAGAGAAAATTTTTTCAAAATTTTGTTTCTATAGAAAATTTTGCCAATATTTTATTTCTATCTAAAATTTTGGCAAAATTTTATTTTTTATAGAAAATGTTATCAAAATTTTATTTCTATAGAAAATGTTATCAAAATTTTATTTCTGTACAAAATTTTGTCAAGATTTTATTTCTATAGAAAATTTGTCAAAATTTTATTTGTATAGAAAATTTTGTCAAAATTTTATTTTCTAAAGAAAATATTGTCAAAATATAGAAAACTTTTTCAAAATGTCTACACTGAAAAAAATATTGTCGTGAGGTCAAAGATTTCATGTCTTTAAAATACGAATACAATGTTTTGCTTGAGCATAGAAGACGCATTTCTCTAAAAATGTGAAGTTATTTTCCTTGTCCAAAAGTCGATAAACTTTTCAATGAAGTCGTATTGTCCTTATAATTAAGTGATTTGACTTAAAAATGGGTATCTTAACATGAAAGAAAAAATTTATAGGCTAAGGTCAACTTGACTTTAATAATTCAGAAAAATTCTTTAAATTTAATGAAATTGTCTTTTAAATTGTTGTCTTTTTGGCCATCTTGATACAAAGCAAAAAATCGTTCAAATATAGGACATGTTTTTCAAAACTTTATTTTAAAGAAGTTTTTTAGTTCAAACATAGCCATAATTTCTACGGGAAGTTAGTCCTAATTTGGAAAATAAAGTTGCCGTTAACTCGTTTTTAAAGGACTTTGATAGCATATGAAGCAAAAAATCTGAGAAAGCGAAAAATTAAAATTTGCTTCCTAGAAGCAAGTACACAAAACCTAAATTTAAAAGAGAATTGTGTCTTAAAAGTATCCTTACTTGTATTCTCCGCTTCTTTGGCTCGGAATCAATACCAAATTTTTTAAAGTAAAGACAAAATCTTTGGAACCGAGTATGCTTTTTTTCAGTGTATAGAAAATTTTTTCAAAATTTTATTTCTATCGAATTTTTTTTTCAAAATTTTATTTCCATAGAAAATTTTGTCAAAATTTTATTTCTATAGGAGATTTTTCAAATTTTATTCATAGGGAAATTTTTCAAAAATTATTTTATTTCTATAGGAAATTTTGTCAACATTTTATAAAATATATTTAATTATCATCGGAACACCCTATTATACACGTAAGGTATATAAGTTACCAGCAGAAGTCAACAGTGGCAAACAGAACAACAAAAACAATAACAAATTGATAAATCTCAGTCCAAAATAGACTCAAATCAGCTCAATTGCAGGCGCATTTATTTGTTGGTACCATCACCTAACAATGTCGTACAATTTGGGATTATTTACTGTGACGTTTCTGTTTCTCCATCAAACAGTTTTCGTGTTTTTCCACTCACTGCTGTTTCAGCAGCATTCCGAGCTTTAGTGAACTGAACTAAAATGAAATACAAAATATTTATTTATTTTTTGTTTTTTATAGTGTTCCTTTGATTTTTTTGTAGTCACAGCGTCGTGCTCTTGACTAAACAGTCTGATTTGTTAAGTCCTCAAGCCTAGTCACCCCGGCAGTGAAAAATGAATTTAGACAACACTCGTGGTTGTTGGGGTTAGTTCGAGGTTTGCTTGTTTTAGGATTTTATTGGCTTTACTTGGTGTTAAATAAATCAAATAAATGTGTGTTAAGTTTATTATATTTTTGCTTATAAAAAAGTGATGTTTATTTTTGTGAAACAAAATCTAACTTTGTTCATGTTGAATCAGTCTGGAATAAAGAATAAGTGAATATTGAGAAATCAATCAATCAATGTGCTAAAAATTTTTGTATAAATAAATTTAGAAGATAGAAAACAAGTGGAAAAGGTGTATGAAATTAATCATGAAACGAACTCCCAAATTAAGTCAAGTAGGTCGTGCCTATTCCGAAATGTCACCCTTAAATCCTGGCACTTCTTCATCAGCAAATATCCCAGCCAGCACAGCTCAAGGGCATGGACAACGTGATTCGGTTGGAGGTTATGGTAGCATATTTACCTTTGGATTTTTACGTAGTTCATTTTCAAAATCTGGCTCGTCACTACAGGTATGGAAGAAATTCTAGTGAAACATGGATTATGGGAAATGAACGAAATTTGTGTTAAAGTCATTAGAGTTTTTTCTTTTGTAAAGTTTGATATTTACATTTTTAGCAAAATTTTAAGGCAAGCTGTTGTTTATACACTGCTCAAGAGTAGAAAAGCTTGAACGTGCCCGAATAAGTTCCTACAAAAATGATTGTTTCTAAAAATTTTGTCAAATTTTATTTCTATAGAAAATTTTGTCAATATTTTATTTCTATAGAAAATTTTGTCAAAATTTTATTTCTATAGAAAATTTTGTTAAAATTTTATTTCGATAGAAAATTTTGTCAAATTTTATTTCTATAGAAAATTTTGTCAAAATTTTATTTCTATAAAAAAAAATTGTTAAAATTTTGTTTTATGGAAAATTTTGTCAAAATTTTATTTATATAGAGAATGAAGTACCTCTTAGTTGGAGAGCCTGTTTCGTAAATCTACCATAACATCAAATATTCTACCAATCTATTAACAATGAAAATCTACAATTGTTGGTAAAATTGTACCAACTGAGGCAACCGTGATTGAGATCCCGAGGTTTTTGGTGGCCATTGTGCTGCAGAAATGAAGGGAGGAACCTTCTCAAACCTTTTAGGTCATTCTTGGTTGACGCGTGCTGAGTAGCGTTACCGTTGAGAATTTGTAGAAAGTGGCACAAAAAGTGTCACAAGCCATAAAAGGTGGCACACTCATGTTAAAAACGTGGCACAAAAATTGGCTCACTTTTTTATAAAAAAAAAAATTTAACGCATTTATACAGTGTATTAAATATCGTAGTGAAGTTGTCAAAAATTTAAATTTCGACTTTTGACTTTCCACTTTTGTACCCCAGAGCTAATTCGAGTTGTTTATTTTATCACAACATCCACAGCATCAAAGGAATTTATCCTTAACATTGAGTAAATTGAGTCAATATTGTGAATATTATTCTCCCTCTTATTATAATGATTGTCCTCTGGAACTACAACCTACGAACTACAAATCAAAGTTCATATTGCCCTTTTAGCTACTGTAATTTCTATTGGAAACTGCTACTATAATATTTTACTTTCACCTATAATTGTTGTGTACATTGTTTGGTTTATTTCTTATGAAATTTTGTTATGAAATATATAGAGAATAATATGCATGTCTACAAAACCACAGGCATGCCTATTAGTAAGCATGCGAGTTACTTCGTTATCAGTTGAATATATTTTGATAACAAGATTCTTCTAATATCATCAGTCAAAATAAATATTGTTTTTTTGTTTGTTTGTTTTTTTTTTTTTTTATAAAAATTGAGATTTTGAAATGTATGCGCTCCATCGTCATGCAACATATTAAGGGCTATATAATGCAAATATTTAGAATGTATTACAATATGTAGCAGTTTGTGGTAAAAAATTGGGTTTACATGAATTATGCACACCAGAGAAGGAATATGATCACTTCAAACA